>JBCEWE010000429.1:40000-52500 GCA_039877035.1 Silurus lanzhouensis
TCTCTGTGAGAACATTGAGCCAATGTCACCGTTTGATCTACTCGAACCCCCGAGTACTGTGGGGTTTCTTAAACTTTGTCGTCCATGCTGCTACATATTTCCAGGCGGAAGAGGCGACTGCGCCTTTTTTGCCGTCAACGGTTTCAACGTCCTGGTCAATGGCGGATCGGATTCGCGTTCTTGCTTCTGGAAGTTAGTCAGGCATCTGGACCGTGTAGATTCGGTTCTTCTCACCCACACTGGGACTGATAATCTTCCAGGGATTAACAGTCTGTTTGCAAGAAAAGTTGCTGAGCTGGAGGAAGTTGACTCCTCCGACTCAGAGAAGAAAGAAAAGTGGATGAAAAATATGATCTCTCCAGAGCTGGGCGTTGTTTTCTTCAATGCACCGAAAAGGCTGAAAAGAATTCACGGTGATCCAAATGTGTTGCGAAGTAGTGATCAAGCAGGACTTACTTTATGTCATTTGGAGAAACTCAAGATCTCGGCAGAACCATTACTTCGCAATTCAAGTGGTCCCATAGAACCAGTGATTCTGTTTCAGAAGATGGGAGTTGGGTGTCTTGAGCTGTATGTCATTAACCCGATTAAAGGCAGCAAAGAGTTTGAGGACTTCATTAACCGCTGGCCTGAAAACACCACAAGTCCCAAAGGATCTGAAGTTCCCCTAAGTTCTCTGGTGTCTATCTGCACTTTACTGGTTTGGCATCCTGCGAGCCCACATGAAAAGATCATACGGGTCCTTTTCCCTGGCTCAACACCACAAGCAAAGATACTGGAAGGTCTAGAAAAACTAAAGCACCTCGAGTTCCTTAAGCGTCCTGTAGTGTGCTCCAAAGATATTGAACAAAAATCGGAAAAGAACCCAAAACGAGCTGAGAGTCAAGACAGCTTGAAGTCTGGCACCAAAGAATCCAGGACGAGCAGTACCCCAGCCAAGGAGAAACCCATCCGTGCTTATCCAGAGCCAAAAGACCAGGTCAAGGTCAAGACTTTGAATGGTGAAGAAAAACCAAAGTCTGTGGAAAATGCTGTCAGGCCTAAACTCAACAAAACCGTTGCAAGGAAGGAGTCTTTTAAAGGTAACAAAAAAGATGACAGGAGCAGCTTGTTGGCAGCCAAAAAACAGGAACCTGGACAGAGGAAAATGACAGGTAAAAAGGATTCCCCTTTAAACAAACAGAAGAACAATGAAAAGACTGAAGACAGAAAAAACAGTTTGATGGGGAAAGAGGCAAAGAAAATGGCTCCAAGGTCTATATCTCCTCCTGCAGACCCAAATAAATCCATGAAGAATGAAACAAAAGTAAACAAAGCGAGTGAGGACAGAGTGAAAAACAACAAATCGACAAAGGAACAGCAAAACCAGAAGCTTTGTACTGACGTTGGGGATACAAAACACTCAGAGGTCTCTTCACCCGAGGATTTGACGGCAGAGTTTCTGGAGCTGAAGCAAGAACAATCACATGAATTGTGTGTTAAAACTAAGACTCCTGACATTGTGTCAAAGAAGGAATCAGGAAGTGAAGATGAACCAAAAAACAACTGTGTAGAGGATCTTCAAAACCCAGGCATGTCCACAGAGGCTTCTGTAATTGTCAAGACTCCGAAAAGTGAACGCAGTGTAAATCTGGACCTCACACCCACCGAATTTCGCTGGATAGATGGAGCAATGAGGGACAATCCACCCAAAAGTGTGCAGGACGAAGTCTGCATTAGCGCTGATGAGAAGACTTTGGAGTTCAGTTCTCCAAGATCTGGTCCAAACAGCGCCGGCCATACACCATACCACCTTTCTCCTGAGGAGACTTGGAACTCCAGAGACCGCAGCAGCTTAGCGGCCAAGATGTGCTTGGGATCAGACAGCCAACAAGGCGGATCATGTAAGACTTCAGAGTCTGGATGTCCTAGAAGTACTCAAGAAAGCAACTCAAGTTCTTCAAAGGAGAAGCACTCCAGTTTCCTGTCCCTGAGCTCTTTCAAGGACATTATGCCTGATATCTCACCCACAATGACTACCACCACCCACTCCATGCCTGCCGAAGTTAGCTCACCACAGTCCACTGAGGTTGACGAGTCCTTATCGATGTCCTTCGAGCAGGTGCTTCCTACGGTCAGCGAATCCACAAATGAGGACGAGATGTCCTATTCTAACGGACACTATACAGATCCTGACTTCAAAGTAGGAATGTCATTGTCTTTAAATGTGGCACATACCAAGAGGGTGATGAACGATGCCCCAGATGGACGTCCTTCTGGACCACAGAGTCTGATGTTTGATGCTCCACATGATGTTGACCTTTGTTTGGTTTCTCCTTGTGAATTTAAACATTTCAAACCACTAGAGAAAGATCACCACACCCTTTCACCTGGACTTATGGCTACCAGCCCTCATGACTTCTCAGATGACAGCGATCAGTCACAGGAAGTGGTGAAGCCCTTAAACCAGGCATTTTTAAGCAGCAAGCCCACTCACCCCACACAGGAAACTCCTCTTACCTCTGCTAGTGACTACTTTCCCACTGCCTCAGACTCTGACCCTCAGCCTGGTCTGGAGGAATGCTCTTCTATCACTGCAGATGGTGCGTTAGATTCTGATGAGGAAGCGGCTGTTCAATGCTCCTCTGAGAACTTGAACCTGAATAATTCACCTCTTCAGGATCCTCTTCCTGTTCCTCTCAAAGACTATCCTCCTCTTCCCGCCCAACCTGGTGCCTGCATGCCCGATCCTGGGAAACTCGACAAAACAGGTGCAAAGAAAAAGAAGACAACTGCAGTTACTCAAAGGCTAAGTGCATCTAGCACTTCAACACAAGCAAGCAAGACCAGAACAGGAAGTCAGAGTGGATCAGTTTGGAGTGTGAGGTCAAATTCTACCGTAGACGCTCCAGTACCACGTTCTTCAAATCTCAGTGCAAAAAGACCAACCAGTGCAGGTGGTACATGTTTACAGTTAGTATGTTTCCAGTCAAATTCAAATAGAAGGAAATGAGTCTAACAAGTTTACTCCCCAATCACCTGCAGGAATCAAGAGCATCACCTCTGTGTATCTGGACCTGGCGTACCTCCCGTCTGGAAACGCAGCATCCACTATCGATGTAGAGTTCTTCTGCCGTTTGCGATCATCCTGCTACATTATAAGTGGCGATGACGCTGTGAAAGAAGCCACGATGAGACCCATTCTGGATGCTTTATTGGACGGAAAGTCTGTTTGGCCTGAAGATGTGCCGGTAAGTTACACTTTAAGCATTCCATCATTCCTTATCTTCAGGTGAGACAGGCAATAAGAATTATGAGAACATCCATTATGAGGGACAGCCACCAAACGAGACATACCAGCCCATTAGAGAGCCAGCCAGTAGGTAAGCCAGCCAGGAGGGTTAAGGATACACGTTTATCTCAGTGTATGTCTTTTCCTGACCGCAGGTCACGTTAATACCCACATTTGAGTCGATGATGATGCACGAGTGGTACCATCAGACCCAGGAGAGGCAGCAGCAGCTGGGCATCACGGTTCTGGGAAGCAACAGCACAGTGGCCATGCAGGAGGAAACTTTCCCCGCCTGTAAAGTGGAGTTCTGATACACAGTGATGTAATGACAGGAAGAGTGGGCGGGGCTAAACACATTTCATAAAAAAAGAAAAAAAAGAAAAAAGCCTAAAATACATAAGCATATAGTGTTTTGGTAGTATAATACACACTAACACACACACTAACACACACACACACACTAAATCACCTCGTTAAGGGCGACTTAATGGGCTGATCAGGTTCTAACAAACACTAATGTACACTAACACACTCATCACAATCTTGTCTAATTAGAATTTATTCTATGGGTTCTGTGTGGTTCAGGGTTTAGATGACTAGTGAGTGCAATAAGTAGGGATGAGTTTGACTGTTTGGGATGGAGCCTTGGTTTTATTATGTACGCTAGAAAGAGATATATTTAAGAATTGGGTTGTAGCCATCAAACAAACTTAACGAAGTACACTGACTAGGGTCAATTCCTGATGTACAACCAAGAAGAAAAGCCAGGAAGTAGAACACAGGAAGTAGAACACAGGAAGTAGGAGGTTTTTGATCATTCATTATGACATGTCGCTGTGTGTCCGTCACATTTATTCACACTGGACCCTCTCACTGCTGTACTGAACACGTGCAGTGTGTGTGTAGGAGTGTGTGCACATGCTCTTCCCTGCATGTGGTTACGGTTTGTTTATATTAAAACAGGTGTGAAATAAAGCGCACAAGTATAATTCGGACGATGAAGCTGAAGTGTAGAAGAAGATAGAGAGGAAGGATGCGCATGTGTGAGATATAGATATAGAAATAAAGCCATACAGAATATCATTATTCAGAATGAAAAAAAAGAATCTTCAAGCAGGAAGTTCTCATATGTCCTCCATGTCACTGAACCCGGCTTGTGTGTGACGCGTGCAGTTCACGGGCATTACATCCACATGGGAAAGGGAATTGTTCTAAACAGATCCAAAAATGTTTCCTTTTACCTGTTTTTACTCCTGGTGTTTTTGTTGTGGCGTTTTTACGTTTTTGAACATGTATTGTGCAGTTTAGAACGATTTCACTCTCTAACACTGTAATAACATTGTCATGTCGATTGTGTTTATCAGTTGGAGTTAGTTACTGTATTAACCTTAATTACATTATGTTTATGTAACTTACACTCAGGCTAGGTCTCATTGTGGACATTAAAATGTATGCAAATGAGCCTGCATCCAGCCAATCAGACAAAAGTTTTAAATATCACTTTAACATATTCACACCATTTGTTACAACACAATACTATCAAACCCGTAGAGTTTTACTGTAATTGGAATTATTTACATCACAAACTAACAATTTAGCATGCTAATCAGACCGAGCACTTGCTCGTGTTATCTAGATAATGCAGCGTAAATAATGTTTCAGATACTTCCATATTGTTTATGTTCCCTGCCCATGTGATCACACCATCAGTAACATTACAGAAACATCTGAGCTGAGGTACGTATTTGGACATCTGGCGACTTGCTGGTCACTTAGTGTGTTAGCTAGCTAGATCATGTTAGCTAGGGTTCTTTTAACTTGTAGACTTTTTAACATTAAAATGAGCTTGCTGTAGGAAATGAAAGAGCAGTTGTGTGTGATTGAGCAGTGTGTTGGAGCAGGACTCAGAAAGCACTTAGAAACACTGAAATGTTGAAATGAAGTAAATTGTAAATGAGGAGCGAGTTCACGTCCTGTGATGTAATTCTGCTGAAACACAGGATTTTATTAAACAAGCAACAGCAGTGAGACCAGCGGAATGTGTGTAATATAAAACTGAGAAGAGTATAATATGGATTTGTTATTAAAATTCAAATGTGAAACAGTTTTGCGGTGTGTGATGTCACTTTTTTCTTTTCAAATAAAATCGCATTTTGATCGGAAAGTCAAAACTCAGTCTGAACATGGAATCCATCTGAACGCGTGTCGTTTGTAAATCATGACCACATGCCTAATATTGTGTTGGTCCCTTTTTTGCTGCTAAAACATTCGTGACCCATCGATCATCAACATCATGAACTTCTTCAGCAGTTTGAGCTACAGGAGCTCGTCTGTTGGAACGGACCACACGTGATCCTCGTCCCCCACGACCCTGTTGCTGGTTCACCACTGTTCCTTCCCTGGAGCACTTTTGATAGATTCTGACCACTGCAGACCAGGAACATCCCACAAGAGCTGCAGTTTTGGAGACGCTCTGACCCAGTCGTCTAGACGTCACAATTTGCCAAACTCACTTACACTCGCCCATTTTCTCTGCTTCTAACATCAAGTTTGAGGACAAAATGTTCACCTGCTGCCTAATAAATAAATCCACCCACTAACAGGAGCCATGATGAAGATCATCAGTGTTCTTCACTTCACCACTCAGAACGTTAGAATGTTATAGAATTATAATATTTATAATTATTTGTAAAAATAGTTTGAAAAAGAAGAAGTGGAGATCCTTCATTCCAAAATATTTGCTGTATTTATTTGACCTGTTTTAATAAGCAAATAAAGAAAACTGATACGTCATTATTTTTTGTAATTGATAGAAATTCGAATCACATTATTACTAAATTGGAGGTTTATTGTTTATCTGTGATACTGTACAATAATTTATACATAAATATCCATAATCATCTTCAGCTAGTCGCAAAAACAAAAAAGCGAGAGCCTCTGCGGGTCACGTGACCGCTGCGTCATCACTCCGCGACACCAGGCCTGTCACTAGTCAGTGCAGACAGAGAGATGGCGTCGCAGTCGGAGCAGAAGCCTGCAGGCGCAGATACAGGAGCAGGAGCAGGAGCAGGAGCAGGAGACGCAGAACTGGATGAATTATTGGACAGTAAGGTTTGCTATCAGACCTGATGTGGTGTGTGTTTTTACGCTTTACTGAGAGAATGAAGCTGTAGATCTGATGCTCCAGGAGCAGGAACCTGTAGAAGTTGTGCATGCTGGTGTGGAGTGATCTTACTGCAGGATTCTCCTTCTGTAAACATGATCAACATCGTGTACATGACAAGAACCTGCACTTCCTCTACTTCATAATTACAATACAACAATCAACATCTCTTTCAACACTTTTCTTCATTCTGCATTTTATATGATCTTGACAAATGTAGTGTTTAAGCAGATAAAGAGATGATCTGTCCTTCATCTGTGTGTGTGTGTGTGTGTGTGTGTGTGCGCGCGTGCGCGCACGCGCACTTAAATATGTGAATGTAAGAGCTGTCAAATTTAACGCGTTTACGCAAACTGTTAAAGTAAAAGAGGCGAAATTAAAACCTTCAACGCAACACACACTTATTCACACTTTCTTTACTCAGATATAAAGAAAAATAATATACTAAATAATATTAAAAATAATAAAATAAATAAAAATAAAAATAATAAAATAATAAAAATAATAAACTTCACCGTGTGTGGTCACGTGCGGCGTGGAGACCAGGTGAAGGTGGACGCTGAGCAGATCGACACTGAACCGGTGTCTGAAAACCGCTACTGCTGTTAGATGGTGATATTTGAGCTTTAAGATCACTGACACTGAGCAGAGGAACTGTGTAACATTCACTCAATTACAGTTCTACATCACGTGATCAATCTGTAACATCTCACCGGTTCCACGTGGAAGAGAGACGACAGGCAACAGACACTTTCTTTTATCTTTCATCCACTTTTGCTCACCGCTTTCCTTTTTCTCGTACTCACTCACACTCTCTCTCACTCACACTCTCTCTCACTCACACTCTCACTCACTCACACTCTCACTCACTCACTCTCTCTCTCACTCACACTCTCACTCACACACACTCTCACTCACACTCTCACTCACTCACACTCTCACTCACTCACTCTCTCTCTCACTCACACTCTCACTCACACACACTCTCACTCACACTCTCACTCACCTCTCTCACTCCACTCACATCCTCTCCACTCACTCACACTCTCTCTCACTCACTCTCTCTCTCCACCACTCTCCTCCACTCCACTCACACTCTCCTCACTCTCTCACTCACCTCTCTCTCACTACACTCACACATCTCTCTCTCACTCACTCCACATCTCTCTCTCACTCACACTCTCTCTCTCACTCACACTCTCTCTCACTCACACTCTCACTCACACTCTCTCTCTCACTCACACTCTCTCTCACTCACACTCTCACTCACACTCTCTCTCTCACTCACTCACACATCCTCTCTCACTCACTCACACTCTCTCTCTCACTCACACTCTCTCTCTCACTCTCACTCACACTCTCTCTCTCACTCACTCACACTCTCTCTCTCACTCTCTCTCTCACACTCTCTCTCTCACTCACTCACACTCTCTCTCTCTCTCTCTCTCTCACACTCTCCTCTCACTCACTCACACATTCTCTCTCTCACTCACTCTCTCTCTCACTCTCACTCACACTCTCACTCACACTCTCACTCACACACTCTCTCTCTCACTCACACTCTCACTCACACTCTCACTCACACACTCTCTCTCTCACTCACTCACACTCTCTCTCTCACTCTCTCTCTCTCTTTTACTCTCTCACTCACTCACACTCTCTCTCTCACTCTCTCTCTCACTCACACTCTCTCTTTTACTCTCTCTCTCACTCACACTCTTTCTCTCATTTACTTACACTTACTCACTCACACTCTCTCTCTCACTCACTTTCTCTCTCATTTACTTACACTCTCTCACTCACACTCTCACTCACACACTCTCTCTCACACTCACACACTCTCTCTCACACTCACTCACACTCTCTCTCTCACTCACTCTCTCTCTCACTCACACACTCTCTCTCTCTTTCTCTCCCTCTCTCTCACTTTCTCTCTCACTCACACTCTCTCTCTCTTTCTCTCCCTCTCTCACTCACTCTCACTCTCTCTCTCACTCACACTCTCTCTCTCTCTCTCTCTCTCTCTCCCTCTCTCACTCACTCTCTCTCTCACTCTCTCTCACTCCCATTCACTCTTTTTCTCTCTCTCTCTCTCACTCGTTCTCTCTCACTCGTTCTCTCTCACTCTCTCTCTCTCTCTCTCTCTCTCAGGTGCTCTGGATGACTTTGAGAAGACAAATGTTCCTCAAACTCCTCCTGAAGCTCCCAGTGCAGAAGCGAAGACGGAGCAGAAGGTTTTTTTGATTCTCAACCTGCCACTGTTACACTCCCTGTGATGAACATCATCATATCATAATGTTCCTGTGTGTGTGTGTGTGTGTGTGTGTGTGTGTGTGTGTGGGGTAGCTGCCTCTGCTGGAGGACAGTCAGTTCTTTGAGTCTCTGTTTGAAGGAGAGATGGCTGAGCAGGCGAAGGAGGAGTGGGAGAGAGCGATGGCTGAGCTAGCACAGGAAGAACCCGAGTTGATCCAGCAGTTCCATAAACTGTCCGAGGCTGCGGGGAAAGTGGGTACGTCAGTGTGACCTACATCTCAGTTTCCATCATCATCATCATCATCATCATCATCATCACACACATGGTTAAAGTACTGTTCTGAATGTGGTGATGTGCAGGTACTGATGCTGCTTCTCAGCAAGAGTTCACGTCCTGTCTGAAGGACACGCTGAGCGGTCTGGCCAAAAACGCTGATAACCTCCAGGTAATCAAACACACTGAGCTCCAACAGCAGCAACTTCACCTCCAACACATTCACTGAAACACTACTCTCTGTGTGTGTGTGTGTGTGTGTGTGTGTGTGTGTGTGTGTGTGTGTGTGTGTGTGCGCGCGAGATCAGGCCACCGGATTGGCCGGAGAAGATCTGGCTAAAACGTTAGAAGGGCTGGGATTGGATGAGAACAGTGAAGGGGGCGGGGAAGATGGAACGATTCTCCCCATCATGCATTCGATCATGCAGAACCTTCTGTCCAAAGATGTGCTGTATCCATCACTCAAGGAGATCACAGAGAAGGTGAGGTTCACCCTGAATCAGGGAGAGGGGCGTGGCCAGGGGTGGAGTCAGGGGCGGAGCAACTGCAGTAGAGTTTGTTGACATTTTATGATGCAAGAAATTCAGAGACTTTCTTTCTCAAGCCCCTCCTCTTTCCCTCAGGCTACACCCACTTTCATCAGTTTCTGCTGTTTTTTTATTTGATGGAAACTTTATTAATGTCTCTCCCCTCCCCTCCTCCTCCTCCGCTGCCCCCTGGTGTATCTGTCAGTACCCCGAGTGGTTGGACAGTAACAGACAGTCTCTCTCGGTGGAAGACGTACAGCGCTACGAGCAGCAGCACAGGATTATGGGAGAAATCTGCAGCCTGTTTGAGAGAGATGGAGACACCCAGAGCAGCTTTGAGAAGATTCTGGAGCTCATGCAAAAGGTACAGAGATGTTCCCCATGTCCTGGTCCTGCTGATAGAGGAGTTTGTTAACACTGTGTGTGTGTGTGTGTGTGTGTGTGTGTGTGTTTACCCAGCTGCAGGATCTGGGTCACCCTCCGAAGGAATTAGCTGGAGAAACGGTGAGTGTTTGAAGTTCTCTCTCTGTCTCTTCGTTGTAGTTTTAGAAGATTCTAAATTCTGGAACCTGCATGTGGAGAAGAACATCTCTGTGACTCGTGTCAGTGTTTTTATACTGTGTTTCCCTTCAGCCTCCTGGACTGAATTTTGATCCGGAGTCTCTTCAACTTCCTGGAGTCGCAGGGGCGGAGCAGTGCTCAGTCATGTGACCTGAGTGAGGCGGAGATGTTGTGTGTGTGTGTGTGTGTGTGTGTGTGTGTGTGTGTGTGTGTGTGTACAGATAGTTAACCTGTAGGAATGCCTTTAATCCCACAGAATAGTAAATGAACGGTTATGTATGTAGTGTTAGCGTTAGCGTTAATAAACAGAATTCTGTTGTGAAATGAACAGTTTCTTTATCCAGGATGTTTAAATGCAAATCAGGAAATAGCGCTGAAAAAAACACCGTACGGTGGAAGTCACATGACCAGATGATGTGGGTGGAATGTGCTGTTAAACCTCCGTCCACTGTGAGGCGACACTCCTGTCTCTAAGGTGCAGTTTCAGATTCCAGTTTTATATCTTCAGGATTCAGAATATTCACAACACTAACAAATAATGGAGCCTTCAGTGTGTGTGTGTGTGTGTGTGTGTGTGTGTGTGTGTGTGTGTGTGTGTGTGTGTGTGTGTGTGTGTGTGTGTGTGTGTGTGTGTGAGAGAGAGAGGGAGATTCTATTCCTTTATTAATTGTATAAAATGTGATTTTTTTCTCTGTAATGTTTGGAATAATTAAAAGTGGACTGTGAGTGTTTCAGCTCCTGTGTCATGTGTTTGTGATCCTGAAGCTCATCATCTCATCTTCAGAAGCTCACACACTTCTAACTAAGCCACTGTTTATCCTCCTGATCTTCTCCTGCTCCTGATCCTTCCCTGCTCCTGACCTTCTCCTGCTCCTGACCTTCTCCTGCTCCTGACCTTCTCCTGCTTCTGACCTTCTCCTGCTCCTGAAATTCTCCTACTCCTGATCATCTTCTGCTCCTGACCTTCTCCTACTCCTGATCTTCTCCTGCTTCTGCTCTTCTCCTGCTCCTGATCTTCTCCTGCTCCTGACCTTCTCCTGCTTCTGACCTTCTCCTGCTCCTGAAATTCTCCTACTCCTGATCATCTTCTGCTCCTGACCTTCTCCTACTCCTGATCTTCTCCTGCTCCTGATCTTCTTCTGCTCCTGATCTTCTCAGATGGTCTATAGCTGTGTATAAGCTGTAAAAATGTGAGGTGAAGCAGAGTAATGATCTGATCAGCACAGTGAGTGGTGGGTTGGTGTTTACACACTGTTCATGTTATTAAAAGTATTTAAAATCATTTATATCTTTGATTCTGGAGGAAGTCAGGAATATTTTACTGCTCTTTTAAATGGAAAAATAAATAATACACAGATGTGCACACGTCATCATCCAGAGCTCCAGCAAGCAGGACGGGGTTTTGTCTCTGCTCCTCCTCCTCCACCTTCACCTGTTCCTTTCCTGCTCTTCCTCCCCTTCTGTTTCCCCTCTCTGCGCATGCGCGCCTTCTCCGGCCCTCCGCAGCGACGTGGAGCTTTCTCCGTCACAAACCGAACACTGAAAAAACTTTATTAGTCTCCGCTCAGAGAACACTTTATTATCAGTAGACGTGTCAGCTGTGAGAGAGAGAGAGAGAGAGAGAGAGAGAAAAAATTCACTCCGTTCATCTTTTCTGTACACCAGGATCGGATTGTTGGATCAGACACGCAAAGATGTTAACCAAATTCGAGACCAAATCGGCTCGTGTCAAAGGTAAAACACACACACACACACACACACACACACACACAGCTAGCAAACGGAACTAGCCGGAGTTAGCATGCTAGCTTGAATGTGTTCCTCAAATGTATTCAAATTCTCATGTTAAATGATCTCTGAATACGTGTAGTGATTGTGTGTGTGTGTGTGTGTGTGTGTGTGTGTGTGTGTGTGTGTGTGTGTGAGAGAGAGAGAGAGAGAGAGAGAGAGAAATAAAAGCTGTGATCTGTTCGGTTGGATCTGAACGCAAACTAGCCGACATGCTAACACGGCTAATGTGCGAGTTATTTATTTATAAACTTATTTTAATAAAAAGGACAGAATGTAGAGTGTGTTAGTGTGTAGTGTTAATGATGTGTTGTGTGTGAACACTTACAGGTTATTTAGATATAAACTGAAACACGATTTTATTTATTCAATAACCGCTAAAGGTATGATTGAGCTGATAATCTGCGCATGCGCTGTATAAACGCCAGGTTTTCGTTATAACACCTTTATAAACTGTATGGACGCGAGTATGGAGACACCTGACTTTTCCTGCCATATGTAGTTCTTCTCCAAACTGTTACCACAAAGCTGAAGGCACACAGGGACGTGTTTGGATGCGGTATAATAAAATTCTGCGTTCACTTAAACCTAAGTCCAGCATGACATCGCAGCTGTGCACAGATCCAGCTCCATGAAGATCTGGTTTACATGGGTTGGAGTGGA
>JBCEWE010000429.1:57500-70000 GCA_039877035.1 Silurus lanzhouensis
CCCCTCTCAGTAATCAATGATGGTTTAGTCTATTTTGACCAGAGCGTTTCTTTTTTTCTTATTTAGAATGTAATTGTCCTTTATTGTGTATTTTTTTATTAATTCTTTTTGCCCAGACCCACGGCATTAATGTCCCGTCATGTCCTTCATGATCTTTTCAGCTGTATCTGCAAAGTGGGAGGGGTTTCAGAGAAGGGGGCGGGGCAAGGGGTGGTCTTCTATAAAGGATGGCTTTTTTCATGAATGTACATTTAAAACAGCAGCTGGATGCAGGTTCAGGCCCCGCCCACTAATGACATCATGATTCATTTTAATCTTTGCCCTCAGGGTCATGATCGAGGGGTGAACTGGGCTGCGTTCCATCCCAGCATGCCTCTGATCGTGAGCGGAGCAGACGACCGTCAGGTGAAGATCTGGAGGATGAATGGTAAGTGTGTGTGTGTGTGTGTGTGTGTGTGTGTGTGTGTGTGTGTGTGTGTGTGTGTGTTCTGTCTGTAGTGTGTGTGTGTGTGTGAGTGTAATGTGTGTATCTGCGTGTCTCTGCTCTCGTTGTTGTACAGAGTCGAAGGCGTGGGAGCTGGACACCTGCAGGGGGCACTACAACAACGTGTCCTGTGCTGTCTTCCACCCACGCCAGGAGCTCATTCTGTCCAACTCTGAGGACAAGAGCATCCGAGTGTGGGACATGTCTAAGAGGACTGGCGTCCAGACCTTCCGCAGGGACCACGACCGCTTCTGGGTGCTCGGAGCTCATCCCAACCTCAACCTGTTCGCTGCTGGTGTGTGTCTGTCTCTCTCACACACACACACACGTCACACGCACACGGCTCACTCGCAAGCGTCACACACGCAAGCGTCACACACGCAAGCGTCACAAATGTCCTGCTCTGATTACTGGTTTATCAGTACATTATGTAAACTATGTATTTTCCGGTACTTGATGTTTTACAGTGTGTGTGTGTGTGTGTGTGTGTGTGTGTGTGTGTGTGTGTGTGTTCAGGTCATGACAGTGGGATGTTGGTGTTTAAACTGGAGCGTGAGCGTCCTGCCTACGCCGTCTATGGAAACATGCTGTACTACGTCAAGGACCGATTCCTGCGTCAGCTCGACTTCAACAGCAGCAAAGACACGGCCGTCATGCAGCTGCGCGGGTGTGTGTCAGCGCGTGTGTGTCTGCACGCGTGTGTGTGTGTGTGTGTGTCACACACACACACCCCTGATACTGTCACAATTCTTCCCAAAATGTAGCGGTTTCCTAACTGATATAAGATATACCTTTATTCATCCCACAGTGGGGAAGTTTCTTTATCTCATGTTAGTATAAGAGGTGTTCTGTGAGTCTGGAGCTCTGGATGGATGGAGATGTGATGATGTTTGTGTTTACAGAGGCTCCAAGTTCCCCGTCTTCAGCATGTCCTACAATCCTGCAGAGAACGCCGTGCTGCTGTGTACGGTACGAATCTTTACACTGGAACTGATCAAATAATCATTCTGAGTGTAACCATGTTTCTCACACACACACACACACACACTCGTTTTTCAGAGAGCCACTAATCTGGAGAACAGCACATATGACCTTTACTCCATCCCTCGAGAGACCGACTCTCAGAACCCTGATGGTGAGCACTGATCTCATGCGCACACACACACACACACACACACACAGTTACACACAGGTTTTAAGTGTTTTGTGTGTGTGTGTGTGTAGCTCCAGAGGGAAAGCGCTCCTCAGGACTCACAGCAGTGTGGGTGGCTCGGAACCGCTTTGCTGTGTTGGACCGCATGCACTCGGTAAGATCACATCACGTGACATCATGTGTGTTCATACACTTCTTGTTCACACCCTCTCTGAGTTTCTGTGTGTGTGTGTGTGTGTGTGTGTGTGTGTGTGTGTGTGTGTGTGTGTGTGTGTGTGTTTTCCCTCCGCAGCTCCTGATTAAGAACCTGAAGAACGAGATAGTGAAGAAGGTGCAGGTGCCGAGCTGTGAGGAGATCTTCTACGCCGGGACGGGTTCCCTGCTGCTGAGGGACGCAGACGGAGTCACGCTGTTCGACGTGCAGCAGAAACGTTCACTCGCTACCGTCAAAATCGCCAAAGTCAAATACGTGGTGTGGAGTGCAGACACCAGCCATGTTGCCCTGCTGGCCAAACACGGTACTACAGACATAAATACTGCTTCCTGTTTTTCCTGTAGGTTGTTATTTGATATTTATGTATTAATTATAAAAGTTTCTCTGCAGCTATTATGATCTGCAACAGGAAGCTGGAGAGTCTGTGTAACATCCATGAGAATATCCGTGTGAAGAGCGGCGCATGGGACGAGAGCGGAGTGTTTATTTACACCACCTCCAACCACATCAAATACGCCCTCACCTCAGGGTAAAGCCCACCTCTCTCTTTTTCTGCCCCCCCCCCCCCGCCCCCGTCTTTCCATAGAAAAAAACTGTACCTCTATGTAACGCTAATAAACATCCAGTGTAGAATAAATGTAATAATGTGGCGTCCCCCCCCTTTATAAAGTGATCATGGTATAATCCGTACCTTGGACCTGCCCATCTACGTGACGCGTGTGAGGGGAAACAGTGTGTACTGTCTGGATCGGGAGTGCAGACCTCGCGTCCTCAACATCGACCCGACCGAGTACCGCTTCAAACTCGCACTCGTCAACCGCAAGTACGACGAGGTACGTCTATGTAGCGGATATGGTTATAGGACACACCCACAGGGAGGGGTTTATGAATGCTGAATGTTTTGATGAACTGTTACCCATAATTCCACAGGTGCTGCACATGGTGCGTAACGCGAAGCTGGTGGGGCAGTCCATCATCGCATACCTGCAGAAGAAGGGCTACCCAGAGGTGGCGCTGCACTTCGTTAAGGACGAGAAAACTCGCTTCAGTCTGGCTCTGGAGTGCGGAAACATCGAGGTGAGGGAGGCGTGGCCTTGTGTCAAGTGACCGCTCTGAAGGTCGTTTGATTCGTGAACAACACCCCCGCTAATGCGTCATTCCTGGTCCCGCAGGTGGCGCTAGAGGCGGCAAAGGCTCTGGACGAGCGCAGCTGCTGGGAGCGTCTGGGCGAGGCGGCTCTGCTGCAGGGGCATCACCAGGTCGTGGAGATGTGCTACCAGAGGACCAAGAACTTTGACAAGCTCACATTCCTTTACCTGATCACAGGAAACCTGGCCAAGCTCCGCAAGATGATGAAGATCGGTGAGGGGGTGTGGGAAGTCTGAGAGGGAGACGAGTCGATGCGAGCATTGTGTTTCTCTAACGCTGTGTGTGTGTGTGTGTGTAGCTGAGATCAGGAAGGACATGAGTGGACATTATCAGGGTGCTCTGTATCTGGGGGACGTCAGCGAGAGGGTGCGCATCCTCAAGAACTGTGGACAGAGTAAGTCCAAACACACACACACACACACACACACACACACCTTTACTCGGTGCAGTTTTGTGTCTCGTGCTATAAGTGTGTGTGTGTGTGTGTGTGTGTGTGTGTGTGTGTGTGTGTGTGTGTGTGTGCATGCGTAGAATCTCTGGCGTATCTGACTGCAGCAACACACGGCATGGACGAGGAGGCTGAGGCCCTCAAAGAGACCTTCGACCTGGAGAAGGAAATGGTAAATACACACACACACACACACACACACTGCTGTTATACAGTACACACTTTACACCCTCATTTACTAGGTAGCAGTTCTGTTTTATAACTGTGTCTGTGTGTCTGTGTGTCTGTGTGTGTCTGTGTGTGTCTGTGTGTGTCTGTGTGTGTCTGTGTGTGTCTGTGTGTGTGTGTGTGTGTGTGTGTGTGTGTGTGTGTGTGTGTGTGTGTGTGTGGAGATCCCAGAGGTAGACCCGAATGCTGAGCTCCTGCAGCCTCCTCCTCCCATCAACCCCCTGGACACCAACTGGCCCCTGCTGACCGTCTCAAAGGGCTTCTTCGAGGGAGCGATCGCTGCTAAAGGTCAGCTTAAGGTCACATCTTCTGACCTTATGTGCAGGTGTTGTCTTGTTATCCACTTCCTAACACTGGTGCACGTTCTTCTAATCGCTCCTGTTGCAGGAAGAGCAGGTCAGATGGCGGCCGATCTGGACATGGAAGCTCCTGGAGGAGAAGGATGGGGTGAAGATGCAGAGCTCCACCTGGATGATGGTCAGTATTGCATTTTCTCTTTCTCACACACATTTACAGCTCTTGGACATTGTGAGTGTTGTGGTGATGATTGGTGCTTGTGGTGTCTGCAGATGGGTTCATGGATGCTCAGGAGGGTCTCGGAGAAGATGGAGCTCTGGGGAAGGAGGAAGGAGGAGGATGGGAGGTTGAGGAGGATCTGGACCTTCCACCTGAACTGGTCAGTACACAGTGCTTCTCTCTCTCTCTCTCTCTCTCACACACACACACACACACACACACAGCTCTTTTTTAAATGTATTTGTATCACACATCTGTCTGGATCAATAGGATGTGCCGGCTGGTGCTGGGGGAGGAGCCGAAGGAGAAGGTTTCTTTGTCCCGCCCACTAAAGGCATAAGCCCCACCCAGATGTGGTGTAACAACTCGCAGCTGGCAGTGGATCACGTCCTCGCCGGATCCTTCGAGACCGCCATGAGGGTAAAGGCTTTATTTCACGTAAATTACATGTCGCTCTTTTCAAACCACTCGTCATATCGCTCACTCTGACTCCGCCCTCTACAGCTGCTGCATGATCAGGTGGGCGTGGTCTGCTTTGAGCCGTTGAAGCCCCTCTTCCTGCAGGCGTTTTTACGAGGACGCGTTTCCTACGTGGGTCTTCCGTCTCTGCCCTGTCTATTCTCCTACCCTCTGAGGGACGGGGGCACGGCTGAGGGAAGGAGGCAGAGAGACGGGCAGAAGGGCGGAGTCCCGGCGGTGGGGCTGCACCTGCGTGACCTCATCTCCCGCCTGCAGCAGTGCTACCAGCTGACCACCGCGGGGCGCTTCGATGAGGCTGTCGACAAGTTCAGGAGCATCCTGCTGTCCGTCCCTCTGCTGGTGCTCGATAACAAACAGGAGATCGCTGAGGTAACACCCTAACATCCCTACACCCTAACATCCCTACACCCTAACATCCCTACACCCTCACCCTGACATCCCTACACACTTACACCCTGACATCCCTACACCCTGACATCCCTACACCCTGACATCCCTACACCCTAACATCCCTACACCCTCACCCTGACATCCCTACACACTTACACCCTGACATCCCTACACCCTAACATCCCTACACCCTCACCCTGACATCCCTACACCCTAACATCCCTACACCCTCACCCTGACATCCCTACACACTTACACCCTGACATCCCTACACCCTAACATCCCTACACCCTAACATCCCTACACCCTCACCCTGACATCCCTACACACTTACACCCTGACATCCCTACACCCTAACATCCCTACACCCTACACCTACACCCTGACATCCCTACACACTTACACCCTGACATCCCTACACCTACACCCTACACCCTGACATCCCTACACACTTACACCCTGACATCCCTACACCCTGACATCCCTACACACTTACACCCTGACACCCCTACACCCTGACATCCCGACATCCCTACACCCTGACATCCCTACACCCTTACACCCTGACATCCCTACACCCTGACATCCCTACACACTTACACCCTGATATCTCTACACACTTACACCCTGACATCCCTACACACTTACACCCTGACACCCCTACACCCTGACATCCCTACACCCTTACACCCTGGCATCCCTACACACTTACACCCTGACACCCCTACACCCTGACATCCCTACACACTTACACCCTGACACCCCTACACCCTGACATCCCTACACCCTGACATCCCTACACCCTGACATCCCTACACACTTACACCCTGACATCCCTACACCCTGACATCCCTACACCCTGACATCCCTACACCCTTACACCCTGACATCCCTACACACTTACACCCTGACATCCCTACACCCTGACATCCCTACACACTTACACCCTGACACCCCTACACCTTAACATCCTTAACACCCCTACATGCCACACCCCTACACCAAACATGTTTCACTCCTACACCCTACACCCATACATGCTACATCCTTACATCATACATCTCTACACCCTAAGACCTTTACAATTGTGTGTGTGTGTGTGTGTGTGTGTGTGTGTGTGTGTGTGTGTGTGTGTGTGTGTGTGTGTCTGTCTCAGGCCCAGCAGTTGATCACTATCTGTAAAGAGTACATTGTGGGTCTCACCATGGAGACGGAGAGAAAGAAGCTTCCTAAAGAGACACTGGAGCAGCAGAAGAGGCAGTGTGAGGTACTGATGATGTCACAACCATTTTTCTCTATAATCTGTCTGTTTTATAAAAATAGTGATGTTGCACTGACGTGTGTGTGTGTGTGTGTGTGTGTGTGTGTGTGTGTAGATGGCTGCGTATTTCACACACTGTAACCTGCAGCCGGTCCACATGGTGTTGGTGTTACGCACTGCGCTCAATCTCTTTTTTAAACTGAAGAACTTTAAGACGGCTGCAGGATTCGCTCGCCGCCTGCTCGAGCTCGGACCCAAACCCGAGGTGGCGCAACAGGTGAGACCCAGTCGCCATGACGACCACCCATCATCATCATCATTATCATCATACCACAGATGTGATTTTTTTCTTTTAGACGCGTAAGATCCTGGCAGCATGTGAGAAGAACCTGACCGACGCCCACCAGCTCAACTACGACCCCCACAACCCCTTCGACCTGTGTGCTGCCTCCTTTACCCCCCTGTACCGAGGACGTCCCGTAGAGAAATGCCCTCTGTCAGGAGCCTGCTACTGCCCCACCTACAAAGGGCAAGTGTGCAGGGTCACGCAGGTCAGTCCGCACGCACAGGCACGCACACACACGCACACACGCACACAAGTGCGCAGGCACGCAAACACACACACAGATGTAGGTGATAGTTGTTTATGATTGTTTTTTGTTTTAGATCAGTGTCTGTAGTGATGTCACTTCCTGTGTTTTGTTTTTCTTTTCAGGTCACTGAGATTGGTAAAGACGTGATCGGGCTGCGCGTCAGTCCCCTGCAGTTCCGCTGAAGAGCCCCCAACACACACACACACACACACACACACACACACACATCTCCCTAGACATAAATAATTAACTCTATTATAGATACATTATATACTTTGATATTTTTGGCTGAAGGCTGGGAGCTTCTTACTGTACTGTGTATTTTGTTTCTGCTTGCTTAATGTAACACACACACACACACACACACACACTCCTGTGTTAAACCCTGAAATAGTAAAATAAATGTCCTCCAGGCTGTGTGTTCTCTTCCTCAGAGTCTCATTGAGTGCTATTTCTTACTGTGTGTGTGTGTGTGTGTGTGTGTGTGTGTGTGTGTGTGTGTGTGTGTGTGTGTGTGTGTGTGTATAAACCCATGTTTTTGACACTAAAGCTGTAACTGAGATCCAGTATGAGTGATGAATGCAGCAGGTCTGAACAGAGTCTGCAGGAGAATTTATAGTTCAGTGTTTTTATTTTATACATGATTAGTGAATTAGAAAGTGCATGCATTGTAATACTAAATCTATCAGGATACACACACACACACACACGTTCGATTGCTCTCTAAAACTCTCGTTGTCAGGGTTCTAGAATAACACCTGTAGTTCGAGATGCATTTCTGTGCAGCTGGTTCTAGATCTCTAAAAATGCTGGAACTTTTCCATAGTTTAACAAAAACTCGAACTTTTTCCAGCAGTTTGGAATGTAAATTAGCATTTTCTGAGTGCAAGAGAGTTTTCAAGAGCACATTCTAGAGTTTGCAAGACAGATTCAGAACTCGCGGAGCTTACACATGTTCTAGAACCACGTGCTCTAGAATTCTACCACCTTTGGAGTGTCATGTCAGGATTCCGATTACTGTGTGACCCTGCCAGAGCTTTTCATGCTCGAGGTTCTAGAATCCTGGGTTGGTTTTTTTAAGTAAAGGAAGTTCTAGAATCTTTATTCTTTCTTGAATTCAATGAAGGTTTTCTGTGCAAAAGAGTCTAGAATCTTGGGGTCTGGTTCTATCAGCCAGCAAAATGCTGGAAAATATAAGATCTAGAACATGGAGGTTCTAGAATCAAACTACTACTTTTAGATTAGAAGGTGTGTATGTATGTGTGTGTGTGTGGTTCCACTACTACTTCAATTTGTGCAGAATAAATGATCAAATCATTAGTGAGGTTCTAGAATCATCATTGCAGCTACAGATTGTAATTGTACAGAACAGCTGTAATGATTAGGGTTTAGGGAACTTGATGAAGGGAGTGAGGGAACATTACAGAGAGGATTGAAACACGGCCCGGTCGCAGTCCTCCTGTGGGCTGGAGATCATGCGGCTCACATCGATGTGGTTCTCCATGAGGATCTCTTTAGCGTGCTGGATCGTGGACTCGGGCAGAGTTCGGCTGCGTCCCAATATCCACGCAAAGTCTACATGGAAGATCCTGAAAACATCTGTGCAGGAGTACACCACGGCCACGCTGACGTAATCCGTGTAGAGAATCCAATACGGAGCGTAGGGGAGAACTGCAGCAACACACACACACACACACACACACACACACACACACACGCAGAGTTATCAGGGATCTGGCAACCTGCGCCTCTCTGCAGCTAATAGCTGTGCAAAAGAAATGATCAGAAGATCAGAGTGTAAAACCTTAGTGTGTGTGTGTGTGTGTGTGTGTGTGTGTGTGTGTGTGTGTGTGTGTGTGTGTGTGTTACCATATGAAAAGCTGATGCCCAGTTTTGCCGGGTTCCTCTGGTCCTCAACCACAGCTGTTCCTTCAATCCTCCTCACTTCACCTTTCCTACAGCAGCATAAAAGAGGAAACCTCTAATTATAGTGTACAGTGATGTTACAGAAAAACACACACACACACACACACACACACACACACACACACACACACACACACACACACTTACAGGATCTCGGAGCTCTGGACGAGAGCCGACCCTCCAGATGTCAGTGTGAAGTTTGTCTCGATACATCTCCCTTTCTCAAACTGTGCTGGGAGCTTCACCACCTCGAACCAGCGTCCCATAAACTACACACACACACACACACACACACACACACACACACACACACACACACACACACACACACACACACACACACACACACACACACACACGGTGAGGTGTGTTAGGACAGGAGGAGTTGGAGGTGGTGAAGGTGTGAACGTGAACTTGGTACCTGTTTGAGGTTGAAGGTGGGCTGAGTGCTCGGTTCAGGACACGCCCCCCAGTGAGGCACCTGAGCATCTACAGCAGCCCACAAAACCACCAATAAGAACGCAATACACACCTGTACATCCATCCTCACACCTGTAACACACACACACACACACACACACCAGCTACACTCAGTGCTGTTCTTACCACATAAATTAGGTTTTTAAGTATAAATATTTTATTGTAGTCTAAAGTTTATAAAGTTTATGATCTACAGCAGTTTTCCAAATAAAAATAAATATGATGTCATTATATATCACGTGTTCAATTCTGATTTATTTGTAGGCTTTTTATAATAATGCACATTGTCTTAATGCAGTTACAGAAATCAAGAGATTATAAATGATATAAAAGTATAAATGTTGAAGTTAATCGCAATAAGTTTGTTCCTTATCATAAACTATATATCATTCCGTATATATCTCTCACAACAACACACACACACACACACACACACACTCACACACAAACACACACACACACACACACTCACACACACACGATCATAATAATAAAAGAATAATAATATCAGAACTTTACACAACAGACGATTCTACAGTTACACTCTAAAATACGTCATTACATAAAATATTAATTAAAAACAGTTATAAATTTGTGTATTTTATTTTTCCATCTTTCAATTTCATTACATTCTGTTTATTTCAATATAAATTATTACCTGCAGCAGAGCTTCTCTCTCTCTCTCTCTCTCTCTCTCTCTCTCTCTCTCTCTCTCTCTCAGGACTGGAGAATGATCTTTCTGTCCCTCAGTTTCGTTGCTGGAGAAAAACCCGTGATGAACGTTCGCGTGTGTGTGTGTGTGTGTGTGTGTGTGTGTGTGTGTGTGTGTGTGTGTGTTTATTACCAACATGATGCAGAAAATTACACAAATGGAAGTCAGGAGGTTATAATACACACTACACTACACTACACACTACACACTACACACTACACTACACACTACACACTACACACTACACTACACACTACACTACACACTACACACTACACTACACACTACACACTACACACTACACTACACACTACACTACACACTACACTACAGCTTTCAGTGTTGATTTAAGTTGAAAATACAAAAGGATTGTGGTGAGAACAAAGTGAGACAACAGTCTGAACCACTGTACAGAACTTCAACCCAAAACCCAAATGCTTCAACCTTCATCATTTCACTGCATGTCAGCTCTGTATGTATGTGTATCATCATCATCATCATCATCATCATCATCATCATCATCAGCATTAACCTGAAAATTATCACTGTGTGTCTGTACAACACATGGGACCTGGAATTTCAGATCTCAGTTTCGGAGTCGAGTAGAAGAAAGCGAAGTGCATCACTGTGTTTATCTTCATCTCAGTAATGAAAAGTGTGAGGTTGGGTCAAATATAAGAAAGTCGAATTTTTCAACCAAAAAACACAATCTAACTATTTCAAATTTCTCAAATTTTCCCGAGTCACAGTGTGTGTTCTGAAGGTCACATGAGCAGGAGCTGCATTTAGTTTTAATCAACCAGTAAATGTTTCCATCAGTGCAACAAAACCTGTGTGTTCAACTGACTGTAATATTGGAACCTGGAATCTCAGATGTCAGCTTTGGAGTGAGGTAGAGCATAAGTAAACACGCCCCTGTGCTTTATCTCGATAATATATGTTGTGAATTTAGTGAAAATCTGACAATGTTGAATTTTTTACTTTGAAGAAGAAGAAGAGACTTTGTGGGTTTTTAGGTGAAAAATTCGATGTTTTCAGATTTTCCTTAAATTCACACTGTTGGTTACTGAGATGAAGATAAACACAGTGATGTATTTGTACAGTCACATGGTGATGAGTTGCAGGTCAATGTTTAATCAGATACTGCTGCATTTATTTTACTTTGTATTGAAGAATAAAGTTACTTAAACTCATGTACAGAATAAATCTGACTTATTCATCGACTTTATTAAGATGAAGTTGGTTGTTTCTCTCTTTACTGAAACAGATAGCTGAATGCTATTCGCATAGCGTTTGGTAAAGCGAAGCAGACCTAGTTTTGTAATCTAGAGGAATTATTGTGATCTAGAGCAGAAGATTTACACGAAGGAAAACACCTCCAGTGTTTGGTCATTTTCCACTTTAACCAGCACTGTGTGAGGTCTGAAACCTCACAAACACTTTTCCACAACAGTTTCTACAGTTTAGTGAATAAAGTGAAGGTTTGATGTTTTAAACAGTTGGTGCTGGAGTTCAGTGGTGTGTGGTGTGGATCAGTCCTACCAACTGCTGGGTTTTCAATACTCATCATATATTAGATTGATTCTCAGCTTAGGAGTGGGAGAAAACAAAACTAAGTGCACCCCTGTGTTTATCTTCATCTCAGTAACCAACACTGTAAATTTGGAGAAAATCTGAGAAAGTCGAAATTTTTTTACCCCAAAAAACCCAAAATCAAAAATTAAAACTTCTCAGATTTTCTTTAAATTCCCACAATATATTATTGAGATAAAGACAAACACAGGGGTGTGTTTAGTTTCACTCTACTTCACTTCTTGTTGTTTTCAGTATTTAAAGCTTAAATATTCAGTTAGCAGTGAGATGAATTTCTCTGCAATAATTTCACACACAGACACAAAATGCTTTTATTCTTTTATTCTGCGTCTCCTGAAGGACAGCGATGTTCTAATGTTACTGAGTAAAATATCTCACGTAGCGAGTGTTCACGTGACCTCACCAGTATCTCTCTACACGTTACACATGCTAAATAGCTTACATGATGATGATGATAATGATGATGGTGATGATGATGATGATGATAGTGATAATGATAGTGATGATGATGGTGATGATGATGGTGATGATAGTGATGATGATGGTGATGAAGATGGTGATGATGATGATGATAGTGATGATGATAGTGATGATGATGGTGATGATGATGGTGATGATAGTGATAATGATAGTGATGATGATGATGGTGATGATGGTGATAATGATAGTGATGATGATGGTGATGATGATAGTGATGATGATCATAGTGATAATGATAGTGATGATGATGGTGATGATGATGGTGATGATGATAGTGATGATGATGATAGTGATGATGATAGTGATAATGATAGTGATGATGATGATGGTGATGATGATGATGGTGATAATGATAGTGATGATGATGATAGTGATGATGATAGTGATGATGGT
>JBCEWE010000429.1:80000-81958 GCA_039877035.1 Silurus lanzhouensis
CTCCTAAATTATAGAAAATCTCTTAGTGCTGCCAGATCAGCATATTTCTCCACCCTCATAGAAAATAACAAACATAATCCTAGATTTTTATTCAGCACGGTAGCAAAATTAACAGGAAATAAAAGCACTGCACTCACATGCACACCATCAATAGGTAATAATGATTTCATGAACTTTTTTAATAATAAAATTGAAAACATCAGGCAAGAAATCCAGACGGTTAATATAAATCCAAATTATTTTACAAGTAACCCTGTAGACAGCAGTGTAATTATAACGGACAATCAACTACAAAGCTTCACTCCTATTCATGAGAAGGACTTAATTTCATTAATCTCCTCATCAAAATCATCAACCTGCATTCTCGATCCCCTGCCTACTAGTTTCTTTAAACAGATAACTCCAGAGGGAATCAAACCAGTTTTAAAAATAATTAACTCTTCCATTAGCACTGGTTATGTACCTAAATCCTTCAAACTGGCAGTTATCCACCCCCTTATTAAGAAACCTGACCTTGACCCATGTCAGTTGTCCAACTACAGACTGATATCAAATCTCCCCTTTATATCCAAAATTTTAGAAAAGCAAGTAACCCTGTAGACAGCAGTGTAATTATAACGGACAATCAACTACAAAGCTTCACTCCTATTCATGAGAAGGACTTAATTTCATTAATCTCCTCATCAAAATCATCAACCTGCATTCTCGATCCCCTGCCTACTAGTTTCTTTAAACAGATAACTCCAGAGGTAATTAAACCAGTTTTAAAAATAATTAACTCTTCCATTAGCACTGGTTATGTACCTAAATCCTTCAAACTGGCAGTTATCCACCCCCTTATTAAGAAACCTGACCTTGACCCATGTCAGTTGTCCAACTACAGACTGATATCAAATCTCCCCTTTATATCCAAAATTTTAGAAAAGGTTGTAGCACAGCAGTTCTGCTCACACCTACTTATGAATAACATTTTTGAAATGTATCAGTCACGATTTCGGCCTCATCATAGCACAGAGACGGCGCTAGTTAAGGTGGTAAATGACCTGTTATTGGCCTCTGATCAGGGTTTTGTCTCTTTACTTGTTTTGCTCGACCTTAGTGCAGCTTTTGACACCATTGATCACACTATACTGCTTGCTAGACTTGAGAACGTTGTAGGAATAAAGGGAACAGCTCTCTCTTGGCTCAGGTCTTATTTGACTGATCGCTATCAGTTTGTGGATGTAAATGGTGAGTTCTCCACACTCTATGAGGTAAAGTTTGGTGTTCCTCAAGGATCTGTCTTAGGCCCACTGCTTTTCTCCTTATATATGCTGCCTCTTGGTGAAATCATTCATAAACATGGGATTCGCTTCCATTGCTATGCTGATGACACACAGCTGTATATTTCAGCAAAGCCAGATGAGAGAGATCAGCTAAACAGTGTTGAGGAGTGTGTAAAGGACATTAGACAGTGGATGCTTAATAATTTTCTTCTGCTCAACTCAGATAAGACGGAAGTACTTTTACTAGGACCACATGCAGCTAGAAGCAAACTTTCTGATTACGTAGCATCTCTGGATGGTGTTTCTGTTTCAGCATGTACGGCTGTCAAAGACCTCGGTGTGATTATTGACCCGAGTCTTTCCTTTGAGTCTCACGTGAATAATATTACCAGGATCGCCTTCTTCCACCGTAGAAATATTGCTAAAATTAGAAATATGATGTCGTTACAGGATGCAGAAAAACTAGTTCATGCTTTTGTTACTTCTAGATTGGACTACTGTAACGCTTTACTGTCTGGGTGTGCGAGTAAGTGCATAAATAAGCTTCAGTTAGTCCAGAATGCAGCAGCAAGAGTCCTCACCAGATCTAGGAAATACGACCACATCACCCCTGTTTTAATCAGTCTACACTGCTCCCAATCAAATCTCACACTGATTATAAAATACTACTACTGACGTATAAAGCACTTAACG
>JBCEWE010000429.1:82285-87285 GCA_039877035.1 Silurus lanzhouensis
GTGTGTGTGTGTGTGTGTGTGTGAGTGTGAGAGGAGCAGAGTGTGTGTGTGTGTGTGAGATGAGAGAGCAGAGGTGTGTGGTGTGTGGTGTGTTTGTGTGTGTTGGTTGTTGATGTGTGAATGAGAGGAGCGAGTGGTGTGTGTGTGTGTGGTGTAGTTGTGTGTGTGTGTGTGTGTGAGAGGAAGCAGAGTGGTGTGGGTGGTGTGTGGTGTGGGAGGCAGAGTGTGTGTGTGTGTGTGTGTGGTGTGTGTGTGTGTGTGTGTGTGTGTGAGAGGAGCAGAGTGTGTGTGTGTGTGTGGTGTGTGTGTGTGGTGGGGGTGGAGGAGCAGAGTGTGTGTGTGTGGGGGTGTGTGGGTGGTGTGTGTGTGGGTGGTGTGGTGGAGGAGCAGAGGTGTGTGGGGAGAGTGTGTGTGTGTGTGTGAGAGGCAGCAGAGTGTGTGTGTGTGGGGAGAGAGTGGTGTGTGTGTGAGGAGCAGCAGAGTGTATGTATGTGTGTTGTGTGTGTGTGAGAGGAGCAGAGTGTGGTGTGTGTGTGTGGTGTGAGAGGAGCAGAGTGTGTGTGTGTGTGTGTGGTGTGTGTGTGTGTGTGTGTGTGAGTGTGAGAGGAGCAGTGTGTGTGTGTGTGTGTGTGTGTGGTGTGTGTGTGTGTGAGTGTGAGAGGAGCAGGTGTTGTGGTGTGGTGTGTGTGTTGTGTGTGAGTATGAGAGGAGCAGAGTGTGTGTGTGTGTGTGTGTGTGTGTGTGTGGTGTGTGAGTATGAGAGGAGCAGAGGTGTGTGTGGTGGTGTGAGTATGAGAGGGTGTGTGTGTGTGTGGTGTGTGAGTATGACAGGAGCAGAGTGTGTGTCTGTGTGTGTGCGTGAGGAGCAAAGTGTGTGCGTGAGAGCAGCAGAGTGTGTGTGTGTGTGTGTGTGTGTGTGTGTGAGTATGAGAGGAGCAGAGAGTGTGTGTGTGTGTGTGTGTGTGTGTGTGTGTGTGTGTGTGTGAGGAACAGAGTGTGTGTGTGGGAGAGAGTGTGTGTGTGTGTGTGAGAGCAGCATAGTGTGTGTGTGTGAGGAGCAGAGTGTGTGAGTAGCAGAGTGTGTGTGTGTGTGTGTGTGTGTGTGTGTGAGTATGACAGGAGCAGAGTGTGTGTCTGTGTGTGTGTGTGTGTGTGTGTGTGAGTATGAGAGGAGCAGAGTGTGAGTGTGTGTGTGTGTGTGTGTGTGTGTGTGAGTATGAGAGGAGCAGAGAGAGTGTGTGTGTGTGTGTGTGTGTGTGTGTGTGTGTGTGTGTGGTGTGTGTGTGAGGAACAGAGTGTGTGTGTGGGAGAGAGTGTGTGTGTGTGTGTGAGAGCAGCAGAGTGTGTGTGTGTGTGTGTGTGAGTGTGAGAGGAGCAGAGTGTGTGTGTGTGTGTGTGTGAGTGTGAGAGGCAGAGTGTGTGTGTGTGTGTGTGAGTGTGAGAGGAGCAGAGTGTGTGTGTGTGTGTGAGTATGAGAGGAGCAGAGTGTGTGTGTGTGTGTGTGTGTGTGTGTGTGTGTGTGTGTGTGTGTGTATGAGAGGAGGCAGAGTGTGTGTGTGTGTGTGTGTGTGTGTCTGTGTGTGAGTATGAGAGGAGCAGAGTGTGTGTGTGTGTGTGTGTGTGTGTAAGTATGACAGGAGCAGAGTGTGTGTGTGTGTGTGTGAGTATGAGAGGAGCAGAGTGTGTGTGTGTGTGTGTGTGTGTGTGTGTGTGTGTGTGAGTATGAGAGGACCAGAGTGTGTGTGTGTGTGTGTGTGTGTATGAGAGGAGCAGAGTGTATGTATGTGTGTGTGTGTGTGTGTGAGAGGAGCAGAGTGTATGTGTGTGTGTGTGTGTGAGGAGCAGAGTGTGTGTGTGTGAGAGGAGCAGAGTGTGTGTGTGTGTGTGTGTGTGTGTGTGTGAGTGTGAGAGGAGCAGAGTGTGTGTGTGTGTGTGAGTGTGTGAGGAGCAGAGTGTGTGTGTGTGAGAGAGAGCAGCAGAGTGTGTGTCTGTGTGTGTGCGTGAGGAGCAAAGTGTGTGTGTGAGAGCAGCAGAGTGTGTGTGTGTGTGTGTGTGTGTGAGTATGAGAGGAGCAGAGTGTGTGTGTGTGTGTGTGTGTGTGTGTGTGTGTGAGGAACAGAGTGTGTGTGTGGGAGAGAGTGTGTGTGTGTGTGTGTGTGTGTGTGAGAGCAGCAGAGTGTATGTATGTGAGTGTGTGAGTGTGAGAGGAGCAGAGTGTGTGTGTGTGTGTGTGTGTGTGTGTGTGTGTGTGTGTGAGTGTGAGAGGAGCAGAGTGTGTGTGTGTGTGTGAGTATGAGAGGAGCAGAGTGTGTGTGTGTGTGTTTGTGTGTGTGTGTCTGTGTGTGTGTGAGTATGAGAGGAGCAGAGTGTGTGTGTGTGTGTGTGTGTGTGTGTGTGTGTGTGTGTGTGTGTGTGTGTGTGTGAGTATGACAGGAGCAGAGTGTGTGTGTGTGTGAGTATGAGGAGCAGAGTGTGTGTGTGTGTGTGTGTGTGTGTGTGTGTGTGTGTGTGTGTGTATGAGAGGACCAAAGTGTGTGTGTGTGTGTGTGTGTGTGTGAGTATGAGAGGAGCAGAGTGTGTGTGTGTGTGTGTGTGTGTGTGTGTGAGTATGAGAGGACCAGAGTGTGTGTGTGTGTGTGTGTGTGTGTGTGAGAGCAGCAGAGTGTATGTATGTGAGTGTGTGAGTGTGAGAGGAGCAGAGTGTGTGTGTGTGTGTGTGTGTGTGTGTGAGTGTGAGAGGAGCAGAGTGTGTGTGTGTGTGTGAGTATGAGAGGAGCAGAGTGTGTGTGTGTGTGTTTGTGTGTGTGTGTGTCTGTGTGTGTGTGAGTATGAGAGGAGCAGAGTGTGTGTGTGTGTGTGTGTGTGGTGTGTGTGTGTGTGTGAGTATGACAGGAGCAGAGTGTGTGTGTGTGTGTGTATATAGGTGTGTGTGTGTGTGTGTGTGTGTGTGTGTGTGTGTGTGTGTGTGTGTGTGTGTGTGAGTATGAGAGGACCAGAG
This sequence comes from Silurus lanzhouensis, assembly GCA_039877035.1. NCBI lineage: Eukaryota > Metazoa > Chordata > Actinopteri > Siluriformes > Siluridae > Silurus > Silurus lanzhouensis. Next base: position 85,284 of record JBCEWE010000429.1, read on the forward strand.
TGTGTGTGTGTGTGTGTGTGTGTGTGTGTGTGTGTGTGTGTGTGAGTATGAGAGGAGCAGAGTGTGTGTGTGTGTGTGTATGAGAGGAGCAGAGTGTATGTATGTGTGTGTGTGTGTGTGTGTGAGGAGCAGAGTGTGTGTGTGTGTGTGTGTGTGTGTGTGTGTGTGTGTGTGTGTGAGGAGCAGAGTGTGTGTGTGTGAGAGGAGCAGAGTGTGTGTGTGTGTGTGTGTGTGTGAGTGTGAGAGGAGCAGAGTGTGTGTGTGTGTGTGTGTGTGTGTGTGTGAGGAGCAGAGTGTGTGTGTGTGTGAGAGAGAGCAGCAGAGTGTGTGTCTGTGTGTGTGCGTGAGGAGCAAAGTGTGTAAGTAGCAGAGTGTGTGTGTGTGAGTGTGAGAGGAGCAAAGTGTGTGTGTGTGTGTGTGTGTGTGAGGAGCAGAGTGTGTGTGTGTGTGTGTGTGTGTGTGTGTGTGAGAGCAGCAGAGTGTGTGTGTGTGTGCGTGTGTGAGTATGAGAGGACCAGAGTGTGTGTGTGTGTGTGTGTGTGAGTATGAGAGGAGCAGAGTGTGTGTGTGTGTGTGTGTGTGTATGAGAGGAGCAGAGTGTATGTATGTGTGTGTGTGTGTGTGTGTGTGTGTGTGTGTGTGAGGAGCAGAGTGTATATGTGTGTGTGTGTGTGTGTGTGTGTGTGTGTGTGTGTGTGTGTGTGTGTGAGGAGCAGAGTGTGTGTGTGTGAGAGGAGCAGAGTGTGTGTGTGTGTGTGTGTGTGTGAGTGTGAGAGGAGCAGAGTGTGTGTGTGTGTGTGTGTGTGAGAGAGAGCAGCAGAGTGTGTGTCTGTGTGTGTGCGTGAGGAGCAAAGTGTGTGAGTAGCAGAGTGTGTGTGTGTGTGAGTGTGTGAGTAGCAGAGTGTGTGTGTGTGTGTGTGTGAGGAGCAGAGTGTGTGTGTGTGTGTGTGTGTGTGTGTGTGTGAGAGCAGCAGAGTGTGTGTGTGTGTGTGTGTGTGCGTGAGGAGCAAAGTGTGTGCGTGAGAAGCAAAGTGTGTGTGTGAGAGCAGCAGAGTGTGTGAGTAGCAGAGTGTGTGTGTGTGTGTGTGTGTGAGAGCAGCAGAGTGTGTGTGTGTGAGGAGCAGAGCGTGTGTGTGAGGAGCAGAGTGTGTGTGTGTGAGTAGCAGAGTGTGTGTGTGTGTGTGTGTGTGTGTGAGAGCAGCAGAGTGTGTGTGTGTGTGTGTGTGTGAGGAGCAGAGTGTGTGTGTGTGTGTGTGTGTGTAAGAGAGCAGCAGAGTGTGTGTGTGTGTGAGCAGCAGTGTATGTGTGTGTGTGAGAGGAGCAGAGTGTGTGACTGTGTGTGTGTGTAAGAGGAGCAGAGTGTGTGTGTGTGAGAGAGATTGTGTGTGTGAGGAACAGAGTGTGTGTGTGGGAGAGAGTGTGTGTGTGTGTGTGTGTGTGTGTGAGAGCAGCAGAGTGTATGTATGTGTGTGTGAGTGTGAGAGAAGCAGAGTGTGTGTGTGTTTGTGATTGTGAGAGAAGCAGAGTGTGTGTGTGTGTGAGTATGAGAGGAGCAGAGTGTGTGTGTGTGTGTGTGTGTGTGTGTGAGTATGAGAGGAGCAGAGTGTGTGTGTGTGTGTGTGAGTATGAGAGGAGCAGAGTGTGTGTGTGTGTGAGTATGAGAGGAGCAGAGTGTGTGTGTGTGTGTGTGTGTGAGTATGAGAGGAGCAGAGTGTGTGTGTGTGTGTGTGTGTGTGTGTGAGTATGAGAGGAGCAGAGTGTGTGTGTGTGTGTGTGTGTGAGTATGAGAAGAGCAGAGTGTCTGTGTGTGTGAGTATGAGAGGAGCAGAGTGTGTATGTGTGTGTGTGTGAGTATGAGAGGAGCAGAGTGTGTGTGTGTGAGAGGAGCAGAATGTGTGAGAGTGTGTGTGTGTGAGTATGAGAGGAGCAGAGTGTGTGTGTGTGTGAGTATGAGAGGAGCAGAGTGTGTGTGTGTGTGTGTGAGTATGAGAGGAGCAGAGTG
>JBCEWE010000429.1:92285-99785 GCA_039877035.1 Silurus lanzhouensis
TTTAGTTATTTCCTGTGCTAATCAGGTAGCTAGCAGAGGTGTGTGTGTGTGTGTGTGTGTGTGTGTGTGTGTGTGTAAAGAGAGCGAACACACACTCACTTGGAGAGTTTCTCCGGCTTTATCAGAATGTTAAAGTACGATTTCTTCAGCTGCTCTGTGAACATGAGGAAGACGTCCTGTGGGGCTGAGAAATTCGCCAGATGTTCCACAATCAGGTCAAAGAGCAGCTGCACAGTGAACATAAGCAAGGTCACATTCAAGGTCATTCACCAATGCTTACAATGAGAAGGAGAGAAGGAGTGAAATCCATGTAGAAAGAAATGAGAAATGGTGGATAAGTGAGAGGAGGATGATGAAGATGGAAAAGTGTGTTTGTAATTATGTATGTTTGTGTAAGTGCATGTGTGTGTGTGTGTGTATTCATGTGTTAGTGTGTGTGTGTAAGTGAATGTGTATAAGTGAATGTGTGTGTGTGTGTGTGTGTGTGTGTGTAAGTGAATGTGTATAAGTGAATGTCTGTGTGTGTGTGTGTGTGTGTGTGTAAGTGAATGTGTGTAAGTGAATGTCTGTGTGTGTGTGTGTCTGTGTGTGTATGTGAATGTCTGTGTGTGTGTGTGTGTGTGTAAGTGAATGTGTGTAAGTGAATGTCTGTGTGTGTGTGTGTCTGTGTGTGTATGTGAATGTCTGTGTGTGTGTGTGTGTGTGTGTGTCTGTATGTGTGTAACTGAAAGTGTGTAAGTGAATGTGTGTGTGTGTGTGTAAGTGAATGTGTGTGTGTGTGTGTGTGTGTGTGTGTGTGTGTAAGTAAATGTGTGTGCGCGTGCGTGCATGTGTGTGTGTCTCACCCGTAGTTTATGGTTGAACCCTTTGACCTTGATGACGAGTCCGTGTTCCTCTGCTGTGAGTTTGTACTCGAGCTGAGCCACGTCTGCCTCATACGCCGGCTCAGACACGTTATACAACAACACGTTCACAAACACGTCAAACAGAACCAGACTGAGGGAGAGACACAGGGGGACAGAGAGTGAGACAGTGTGAGAGTGTGAGAGAGAGAGAGAGAGAGAGAGAGAGAGAGAGAGAGAGAGAGAGAGAGAGAGAGAGTGAAAGAGAGAGTAAGACAATGAGAGAGACAGTAAGAGAAACAAAATGAGACAGTGAGAGAGAGAAGGAGAAAGACAGAGTTAAACAGTGAGAGAGACAGTGAGACAGTGAGAAAGAGAGTGAGACAGTAAAGACATGACCATATATTCATTATCATAAAGTGATAAAGTCTACACCTACTTCTTAGGGGACTCCTGAATCAGGGGGGAGATCAGATGAAACCACACATAGGCTGAGTAAGAGAAAGAGTTACATTTCTGACTATTTGTTTGAAGATGTCAGAATTAAACCTTCAGTTACCATGACAACCAGTATCAGCGCTAACATTTACTACACTATCTAGCAACACAGCTTAGCATGCAGGGTGTCAGGGTGACACACACACACACACACACACACACACACACACACACACACACACACACACACACACACATATATATATATACCTTTAGGGATTTTGAATTTGTTGTCTTTCCTGTACCACACACACCCTCGATCAGAGTCACTGACTTTAACCGGAAACTCTGAGTCATCAGAGTCCAGGGGGCTGAGGGTAAAATCCGTCGCTGAGGGGACACACACACACACACACGCGCGCGCGCGCACGCACGCACGCACACACACATGGGCCATGTGTAAGTGAGTGTTTTGGTATGAGTGTCAAGTGAAGTTTATTTCTATTGCGCTTTTCACAACAGACATTGTCTCAAAGCAGCTTTACAGATTTAAGTGTGTGTGTGTGTGTGTGTGTGTTACTCACCGATGAACTGGTTTTCAGCAGGAAGATGAAAGTCTGAGTTCAGTTCAAAGTCTGAGGCCCAGCGATCGCTCCACTGCTGCTGGATATCTGCACAACAGCACTACATTAGCATGCTAACACACACTCTAGCCTAACACACACACACACACACACACACACACACACACACACACACACACACACCCTCGACGCTGTACTGAGTGCCAAACCACTTCTCCTGTAGAGGACAGAGACTCTCGTGTTCCGGAGACAACAGCAGTAAGTTCACTCTATCTGGAGTGAGGAGATTTAGGACGGAGCCGATCACCTGATATAAATACAGCGTTAGCACTCAGTTCTATATCCTGGTTATTATTAAGCTAAATCAGACTAGCAAGACTGCTAATGTGTGTTTACCTCAGGATCGAACTGGAACAGCAGCTGATCTCCTGTCAGGAAATCCTCTTTAGCAAACAGATGCATATTTTCACACACATCCTCCACGTACTCGATGGGATCTGTCTACACACACACACACACACACACACACACAATAAGCACTAACATTTACAACTGATTCACACACACTGTTGAATGCTAGTGTAGGAATGCTAATTAGCGTACCTGTTCCTGGTAGCGGAACTCGTTAGCTTCGATTCTCTGGATTTCCTCATAAATTCTTTAAGAGAAACAGAACAGAACTTATGGGACGTGCGCGATTACATCATGCGAGTGTGTCACGTGACCACAGCAGATACTTACCTGCACTGAGGACCGAGACGCTGCAGCATCTTCACGTACTGAAACACCAGATCAGCCACCTGCACACCAATTACACCGTCAACTACACCAAAACTACACCTCAATGACACCTTCAACTACACCTCAATTACACTTTCAACTACTCTTTAATAACACCTTAATTACATCTTCAACTACACCTCAATTACACCTTAATTACATCTTCAACTACACCTCAATTACACCTTAATTACATCTTCAACTACACCTCAATTACACCTTCAACTACACCTCAATTACACTTTCAACTACTCTTTAATAACACCTTAATTACATCTTCAACTACACCTCAATTACACCTTAATTACATCTTCAACTACACCTTAATTACATCTTCAACTACACCTCAATTACACCTTAATTACATCTTCAACTACACCTCAATTACACCTTCAACTACACCTCAATTAAACTTTCAACTACTCTTTAATAACACCTTAATTACATCTTCAACTACACCTCAATTACACCTTAATTACATCTTCAACTACACCTCAATTACACCTTAATTACATCTTCAACTACACCTCAATTACACCTTAATTACATCTTCAACTACACCTCAATTACACCTTCAACTACACCTCAATTACACTTTCAACTACTCTTTAATAACACCTTAATTACATCTTCAACTACACCTCAATTACACCTTAATTACATCTTCAACTACACCTCAATTACACCTTCAACTACACCTCAATTACACTTTCAACTACTCTTTAATAACACCTTAATTACATCTTCAACTACACCTCAATTACACCTTAATTACATCTTCAACTACACCTCAATTACACCTTCAACTACACCTCAATTACACTTTCAACTACTCTTTAATAACACCTTAATTACATCTTCAACTACACCTCAATTAAATTTTCAATTACATTTTCAGTTACACCTTAATTACATATTCAATTACACCTTCAACTACACCTAAATTACACCTTTAACTACCCCTCAACTACACCTCAATTACACCTTCAACTATACCTCAATTACATTTTTAATTATATCTTCAACTACACGGTCAACTACACCTCAATTACGTTTTCAATTACAACTCAATTACACCTTCAACTACACCTCAATTACACCTTAAACTACACCTCAATTACATTTTCAATTACATATTCAGTTACACCTTAATTACATCTTCAACTACACCGCAATTATACCACCAATTAGACCCCAATTGCAATGTCAACTACATCTTCAACTACACCTCAACTACAGCGAAAATACACCTTCAAGTACACCTCAATTTTACTTTTAACTACACCTCAATTACACCCTTAACTACACCTTCAACTACACCTCAATTACACCTTTAACTACACCTCAATTACACCTTCAACTACACCTCAATTACGCCTTTAACTACACCGCAATTACACCACCAACTAGACATTAATTACGTCAACTATCAACTACACCTCAATTACACCTTTAAGTACACCTGAGTGTCTGTATGTAGTGTCCCCATGTAATGCACACCTGGTAGAAGTTCTGGAACCCCTGGTCAGTGAGTGTGATGTTAATGCTGAAGATGGAGTAGGTGGAGTTCTGATCAAACCCTGTCTCACTGTTACCACCATACAGAGCCAAGGCCCAGCACCTACACACACACACAAACACACACATACACACACACAAACATGTACAAAAGAAAAATGCAAAAATAATGTGTGTGTGTGTGTGTGTGTGTATGTGAGAGACGTACTTTTTTCGGAGCAAAGACAGGATGCTGCCAACTCCCTCATGACCGATAAGCCAGGAGAGATAGTGTAACGGCTTCACCCTATAGCACACACACACACACACACACACACACACACACACACACACAGGTAGGGTTTGAGCAATATACATCAAAACATATTCCTTACAAACTAATACTAAAGGACAGGTGAAGAGGACAGTTGAGGGCAGGTGAAGAGGACAGGTGAGGGCAGGTGAAGCGGACAGGTGGGCAGGTGAAGAGGACAGGTGAGGGCAGGTGAAGAGGACAGGTGAGGGCAGGTGAAGCGGACAGGTGGGCAGGTGAAGAGGACAGGTGAGGGCAGGTGAAGAGGACAGGTGAGGGCAGGTGAAGCGGACAGGTGGGCAGGTGAAGAGGACAGGTAAGGGCAGGTGAAGAGGACAGGTGGGCAGGTAAAGAGGACAGGTGGGCAGGTAAAGAGGACAGGTGGGCAGGTAAAGGCAGGTGAAGAGGGCAGGTGAAGAGGACAGGTGAGGGCAGGTGAAGAGGACAGGTGAGGGCAGGTGAAGAGGACAGGTGGGCAGGTAAAGAGGACAGGTGGGCAGGTAAAGGCAGGTGAAGAGGGCAGGTGAAGAGGACAGGTGAGGGCAGGTGAAGAGGACAGGTGAGGGCAGCTGAAGAGGACAGGTGAGGGCAGGTGAAGAGGACAGGTGAGGGCAGGTGAAGAGGACAGGTGGGCAGGTAAAGGCAGGTGAAGAGGGCAGGTGAAGAGGACAGGTGAGGGCAGGTGAAGAGGACAGGTGGGCAGGTAAAGAGGACAGGTGAGGGTAGGTGAGGAAGACAGGTGAGGGCAGGTGAAGAGGACAGGTGGGCAGGTAAAGAGGACAGGTGAGGGCAGGTGAAGAGGACAGGTGAGGACAAGTGAAGAAGACAGGTGAGGGCAGGTGAAGAGGACAGGTGAGGGCAGGTGAAGAGGACAGGTGAGGACAAGTGAAGAAGACAGGTGAGGGCAGGTGAAGAGGACAGGTGAGGGCAGGTGAAGACAGGAGAGGGCTGGTGAAGACAGGTGAGGGCTGGTGAAAAGGACAGGTGAAGAGGACAGGTGAGGGCAGGTGAAGAGGACAGGTGAGGGCAGGTGAAGAGGACAGGTGAGGGCAGGTGAAGAGGACAGGTGAAGAGGACAGGTGAGGGCAGGTGAAGAGGACAGGTGAGGACAAGAGAAGAAGACAGGTGAGGGCAGGTGAAGATTACAGGTAAAGAGGACAGGTGAGGAGGACAGGTGAGGAGGACAGAACTGAAGTTAATGATGGCATGGGGAAGGAGCTTAGTGCAGTGATCCCAGGTAAAGCTATTATTGATGAACTCACCTGTAGTGTTTCTCCTGAGGAGGTAACGCCCAGCTGATAGTGAGGGAGTGCTCTTTTCTCACAGGTACCACTGCAACACACACACACACACACACACACACACACACACACACACACACACACCATTGTGGATTGAGACACGCCACAGTGGACAGACGGTGAAATATATCATGTACTGTAGGTGTGTGTGTGTGTGTGTGTGTGTGTGTGTGTGTGTGTGTGTGTGTGTGTGTGTGTGTGGATTGGGACACGCTCACATTCCTTTACCTCTGTAGAGTTTGTTAAAGGACGGAGTGTTGAAGGGCTCCAGCAGGTGTGAGAATTCAGGGTGAGGTAAACCACTAGAATGTCACACACACACACACACACACACACACACACACACACACACACACACACACACACACACACACACACACACACACAGCACTGTTACTGTTATTACTCCTCTGGTTCCTCTCAAGGTTTATTTTTATTATTATTATTATTATTCAAGAAAAAATTAACAAAGAATAAAAAATTAAGAAAACAGAAGAAGCGAGATCATCTCTCAGGCCGTGTCCTAACAGCCCTCAGTGCACTTCTGCTACTCACTTGTTAGGGACACTGCTGAAGATCTCTTTGACCCACTGCTCCAGCGTGTCCAGCGTCTCTGAGGGACAGAGGACAGGAGACACACGTTAGGGGTAACGTGCTCCCTGGGACAAAAGACTTGGGTCACACTTGAAGTGGCTAATTCACTCGTTCACTAGCTAGCAAGAGCAAATACTGATTAGCAAGTGTGTGTAGCACAGAAATGAGATGTTAGCATTAGCATACTTGCCTTTAGACTGCACGGCTAGCGTCATGTAGTGAGCGGAGTAGTGCCTCTTCCAAAACTTTCTCAGACGCTTGTACACGTTTATCTTGTTTTTCTTCGGCTCTGTCTTCAGCGTCTGTGTGTTCCCTAGCACAATAAAATACACAGCGTCTAGACTACAGCATTTATATTTGGGACACAGCCCAAAACAGGTCTGTTAGCATAAAGAGCACGTTAGCAAACAAAAATAAAAGAATTGCAACGAGAGAGACGGGAAGATGAGTGTGTGCGGGGGACACGCCCCAGGGGGGAAAGTTACCCCAGAGGAACTTGGCCATGGGGTGATGAGGCCTAGCCAGACTGCCGAACAGCATCTCCTTACGGTGCGAGTCCGAGGGCTTCGCTAACTGGAACTCTACAACTCACACACACACACACACACACACACACACACACACACACACACACACACACGCACACACACTGATATAACAAGTTTATACAAATGGTCCCTGTCAATTAGTAATATGCTAATAAGATGTTAATAACATGCTAATGTGTGGTCACAGTGCCTCATGCGGGTCCTCACCGCTGTCCACTGCCTCCACTTCCCTCTCAATAGCGTCTCTGATCATCAGGGGGCAGATGAAGAACTGAGCCCATCTGAAACACAACACACCTCACAGTCAGTCCTGATCTACATCTAATCTAAACTACAGTCCTGATTCTAATCTGATTCTGACTCTTATCTACAGCTGACTCTAATCTACAGCCCTGACTCTAATCTACAGCCCTGACTCTAATCTGATTCTGATTCTAATCTACAACTCTGAGTCTAATCTACAGTCCGGATTCTAATTTACAGCTTTGACTCTAATCTCTAAAAATTGGACTCTATTTCATGTTTCTGACTCTAATCCACGACTCGAGGTGTGTTTACTTTGCGAGTCAGGTGTGAGGGACCTGCTGTACCTATCGAGTGCTT
>JBCEWE010000429.1:104785-132285 GCA_039877035.1 Silurus lanzhouensis
CCCGTCACGTCCTCGCGCCTCCATCCGCTTCAGCGCAGAGCAGAAGAAGAGCAATGCATCGTATGAGAACGCGTGTGCGGCTCAACCAGAGCGACATGGAGAACATCAGTGACCACGGTGAGCATTCACCAACACACACACACACACACACACACACACACACACACACACACACAGTGGAATGCTCTGTGTGTGTGTTACATTGCTGCGCATACGATCGAGCTCATAAATGACTCAGGACTGTGTCCCAAATACGCATAATACAGCATTTATAGCGTCTTATAAGACATGCATGTAATACGTAAGGTGTATTTCTGAGACATGGCCCATCTGTTCATCTCGAACACATAATCAATAAATCACAGACGTCTTGTATCTGCCTCTCGAACTGCCATGTTTATCTCCAACGGGAAAAAACCCCCACGAAGGCTCTCCAGGATCTCTACCTCAAGAGCTGAACATCTTCTTGCTCTGGTCCGGGCTCCATTTCAGAACCGGAGGCATGTTTAATCTCCATCGATCCGCCACTGGTTTTATTCTCCTCACATCCCTGCTGCTGCTCGCATTAGCTAATGAGGGAGGAGAGCGAGAGAGATTTCCCACAAGGAGATTCTTTAATATTCCTGAGTCATTTATAGCCGCCTAGCAAACTCTGCCGAGGCCCCGCAGGGACGGTGAAGCCTTCGGACTGCAGCAGGATGGTGGGCGTACGGGTTTATCTGGCGCTGTTCAGAGCTGCACACACGGACCTGTCAGTCTGAATCAGCAGGAAAGGGATATTTGCAGAGGTGATCATGCTAATCGCGATACGTTATTCTCTTTGTTGTTGGTTTCCAGTGCAGTGAAGGAGCTCCCGATGCCGTCCACATTCGGAGCAACGATGCTGTGGGTGGTCCTGCTGAGCAGCCTCAGCATCGCTCTCGTCCGGACGACTCCCATCCCTCTGCTGGATGAATCAGAGGAAATCGACGAACCTTGTTTCCATCCCTGCTACTGCGAGGTGAAAGAGGGTCTGTTCCACGTCCACTGCGATGGCAAAGGTTTCACTAACATCAGCCAGGTAGCTCAATCCTGGATCAGACCATTTAAGTTGTACCTGCAGAAGAACAACCTGCGCAAGCTTTACTTTAACAACTTCCTGCACCTGAACAACGCCATAGGCGTGAACCTGGGCAATAACGCGCTGCAGGATATCCAAGCGGGTGCATTTAATGGACTGAGCTCGCTGAAGAGACTGTACCTACATGAGAACAAGCTGGAAGTGTTCCGCAATGACACGTTCCTTGGCCTGGAGAGCCTGGAATACCTGCAGGCTGACTACAATGTCATCAGGCGGATAGAGAGTGGAGCGTTTAGACACCTCAACAAACTCCGGGTGCTGATCCTCAACGACAACCTGATACCTGCGTTACCGCCTTTTCTCTTCAGATCGATCTCTCTTACACACCTGGACCTCAGAGGAAATCGCCTGAAGACTATGAGCTACCGAGGAACGCTGGAGTACATCGGGAGAAACCTGATGGAGATCCAGTTGGAGGAGAACCCATGGAACTGTGCATGTGATATCGTCCAGCTGCGGGCCTGGCTGGAAAGAATACCGTACACGTCTGTGGTGGGAGAGATCACGTGCGAGTATCCTTTCCATCTGCATGGTAAAGATCTTAGAGAGATCAAACAGCGCGAGCTCTGCCCGACACTGACGGACGCAGAAGTTGAGGCCAATCTAGGAATCCCTCATTCAGCAGGAAGAGCGAGACCCACAAAACCCTCATCGATGTTCTCTGCAAACCAGAACACGGCATCGTCTGTGGAACAGAAGAACCCGAAACCAACGCGAAGGCCGAGACCCTCGAAAACCCCACCCACTCCACGCAGTATTTATCCAAACCATCCTCCAATCGCTGGATACGAGACGAGGCCACCCATTCCTATCATCTGCCCCATTGGGTGCACCTGCAACTTGCACATCAATGACCTGGGTCTGACCGTAAACTGCAAGGAGAACGGATTTCACAACGTTTCGGAGCTAACGCCACGGCCGCTTAATGCAAAGAAACTCTACCTAAGCGGGAATCTGATCCAGAAAATACACAGGTCTGACTTTTGGAATTTTTCCAGTCTGGATTTGTTACACTTGGGAAATAACCAAATATTTTACGTCCAGGACGGTGCTTTTGGAAACTTACCCAATTTACGCAGCCTGTATCTAAACGGGAATAACATCGAGAAGCTAACGGCGGACATGTTTCACGGCCTGCAGAATCTCCACTACGTGTATTTTGAGTATAACGAGATAAAGGAAGTTCAGCCGGCAGCGTTTAGCTCAATGCCTGCACTTCAGCTTTTGTTTCTGAATAACAATCTTCTACATTCGCTTCCTGTAGGCGCGTTCGAGGGAACTTCGCTCGCTCGGCTCAACCTGCGCAACAATTACTTCCCTCACCTGCCAGTGGGCGGGGTTTTAGAGCACCTGCACGCTGTGGTGCAGATCGACCTGAATCAGAACCCCTGGGATTGTGCATGTGAGATTGTTCCGCTGAAACAGTGGTTGGATACGCTAAGCTCTGTGGTGATTGTGGGCGAGGTGCTGTGTAAGACGCCAGATGCCATGTTGGGAAAGGATCTGCGCTCTTTGAGCCCGGAGGCGATTTGCCCCGAGCTTTTAAAACCATCCTTGTCTCCAGATGAAAAAGAAATGGAGTTTATGCCTTCGTTCCCCCCTAAAGCTGTCATTCCTCTTTCTGTGCTCGTCCTCAGCCTTGTCGTTCTTTTCGTTTCCTCGTTCTTTGCTGCTGCGGCGCTTTGCACGTTTATTATGAAAAAACGTGACAAGCTTCCATTTAGGAAGCAGGAAGAGGGGGGGCTAACAGGAATTCAAATTGAGTGTGGAATATTTACAGAAACCCCGCCCACCCTTCCGGAAACCCCGCCCTCTAACCATGTCTACGAATGCATCTCTGTACCAGCTTCTCAATGTGCAGCTTATGAGCGGGGGCGAGAGGGGGTAGGGGCTTTAGGGCTTCACAAAGAGGAAGCGGGGCCTTTAGAAAGCAAGCTGGATGGGGCAGATTGTAGCGAGAGCAGCTCCAATTACAGAACGGTGCTTGAGAAAGAGGAGGAGTGGACAACTATAGTCAGCCACGCCCCCATCAACACCGTGACGGATATCGCCGGTTTCCATGGGAATGGTATCCTCTGCCCGACAGTGATCGACAGCCAAGGGCCGACTCCCAAAGTGGGATTGGTGCACAGCCTTTTCGGGGCGAGCTCCTGGTTGGGCGACATAAGTCCAAAGCAAGCGGTCGGCATGGACGCAGAGGCGAGGACAGACCGTGCTAATCAAACCCCGAGCAATTACGCCAACCTCAGCGCCAGACTAAAAACCAAAATGGATTATGCTGAGGCGTTGGAGAGGTCATATCAGTTTTAGAACATTTTAAATAAAAGTCTTAACTTCCTTCTCATCTTTCTTCCAGAACGGAATAATGGTAAGACTGGATGCCACGTTGCTCTGGAGGAAACCCCTGGAAATCCTCAGACTTTTATACCAAGTGCCTTCATGAGAGCAGCCAGCAACGATGTAAAGATGATTATTTTTATACAATTACACTTTATTTATCTAAAACACAAATTTAGGGTGAAAGGACAAAGCTGCAAGAGGAAGGAGCGATGGGTCTGAACCACAGATCTCCATATTAGACACCTACGTAGCTGATGACATCATAACTTTCCATTCCGCGTGATGAGGTTAGTTCACGTGTAAAGTAAAGGACTTGATTTGACGGTTTATTTACAGAACGACTGGCAAGACTTTGCGACACCATGCATGTATATAGGGCAAGATGTGAAGAGTGTGGAATGTTGAGGTGAAGGAAGCCCTCTGCTGGTGTGAAGAAGAATCGTCACAATGTGAACAATGGTGTCACAATGATGTGTTTAGTGATGCGTACATCCCGTAAAGTCTGGGTGGGAGTGTAACTGCTGGAGAAAATGATCTGATATAAAAGGAAGCAGATGTTAATAATAAGAACTTAAGCCGTAAGTAATGAAATTGTTGCACTGTTTGTGTAGTGTAACAATTTCACATCATCTGGTGCAACATCGTACACAACATTCAGTGATATAATCGCTACAAGCACGCAGCGCTATAAGATTCATTTTTATTTCTATTAAAGATATCACTTTATTCATTTTGCATGAAATTCTGTGACTTATATTAGGCAGCAGTCATTTATACTCGCGGTTGTGTTATAGCGCTAACGCTAGCCGAACGGCGTCATGCATAACGACCCCAAAAAAACCCTCTGATTTATATATATATTTATATTTTCCACCTGAACATTTAGCCGCTTTAGTCGAATAAAGCCTCCGGATCAGCCGTGAGAAAGCGTAGCTAGCTAGCAGTGTTTCAATAATTAGCTAGCGGACTAACCTCGCCTAATATGCTTGAGATGTAAATATTTCTTTGGAAATGCTCGTCTAGGATGCATGTTTAAACGTTAACATTACTTCAGAATATTCTGCCAGTCATCCATATCTTGCTGCTAAGAAATATACCTTCTGCTGCCAGTAGGTTTTATGCTAACGGAGTGGTAAAAATCGTTAGTGGCTTCCAGGAAGAAAAAGGCGAGGAAACATTTCGGAAAATACATTATTTTATGCTATTTGTCAGAGAAAAGCTAATCCACAAACGCAATCGGCTACATGCCTACACACTGGCTAGCTAATAATTGGAGCTAAAGCTGGCTAATTTTAACACCAGACCCCAGCTAGCATCCTTGTAAAAGATCCAAACAGAAGTTAGCTATTGTACAAACAGAAACCCAACGTTAGCTAACATCAGAGAACAGTTAGCTAAAGAAATAAAGAAGAAACAGCTACGTTTCTGGGAAGTTCCCAGAGAAACGTTAGCATGGTGGTTTCAGTAAGCGTAGTGCACACTTTCTAGGGCACTAATATGGATATCTGTGGTATGAAGCCTGGCTTTTATTCTCTGGGTGATTTTTGTTGAGTTTGTTTCATTTCGACGCTGGAGTGAGACTGTACAGTTTTTATTCCACATTGAAGCCGATCCCGGTTTGGGCCCGGGGCCCGGCTTTCAACCCTCCCTCTGCGTGCAGAACGTGTGCTTCTATTTATTCTTCTATTTCAGTCTTATTATTCTGAATTATTCTGAATTATTCTTGCTGTAATCACGTTTCATTCACCCGTGTACGATGACTCCAACTCTCGCTTAGCCTGAACTGAATAAAGGAAGATCATCGCTAAGTGCTGCTCATGCTAACGTGCACTTCTTCTCTTCCCCTAGCCACTCTGAAGTGTGCATCACCTGCTTCACACTTACACACTGAGTTAGCATACACCACACATGCACTACATCAGTACCTAGCCACAGCTAGCTAGCATACATACTCTAGCACTCTAGCGCTCATTCTGCTAGCCTGTCTAACATACTAATCTCCTGGTTTATTGTAAAAACAATAAGAAGCTAATGAGTAAAATAAGCTAGCTGTAAAATATTAATTCCATCATAATAACTGTAGCCAGATTGCTAATTACATGCAGATTACCTTTGATCTAGAAAAAAAACATCTGGCTAGCTGACTAGCTAGTGTGCTAAATATCTGGTGTGGTAAACAGTTAACATGCTAATTACCTGCCTTAATCTTTAACTAGCAGGAAATTGAGATACCACCAGTTGAAGTATTGAACAAGGGGTGGAGCTTACAATCGCGTGGTGGTCATGTAGCCGTCCCTATTAGTGCTTTATTCCATTTCTTTGCCTTGATGTACAGTTTAGCTGCTTAGCCTCGTAGCTCAATGTCCGCTAACAAACCTGCTACACTTGGTGTTTCATTTAGATTCAGCTAGCATGCTTATAATCCTGATTAACACCAGACTGCTAATATGATGAGAGATGAATGCTATTTATGCTAACATTAGCCAGGGGAATGTAGCGGGAATATGGTAGGTGCACTGGAATGCGTGTATGAAAGGAAGTCTAAATATATCTAAGATGTTAGGAGTTCCTCCGGATGCACATTTATTGATCTGTCCATTGGGCTAAAAATAGCGCAGCTAATGCTATAAGCTAAGTGTGTAAAGTTATTAAAGTGTGTGAGATTTAATAACACACACCTGCACTATAACTCTGTCTTCATTGAAACCAGAGGGATTTCAGATGTCGTAATGGCTACAGCTAAACGTGTTACAAGTTAACGCTACGTGGCAGTTTTGAGCACAGTGGTGATGTGGTTATGTGATGTGGTTATGAGCGCAGTGTTATAACAAGTGTCGATGTGGTTATTAACGCAGTGTTGTAACAGGTGGAGATGTGGTTATAAACGCAGTGTTATAGCAGGTGATGATGTGGTTATGAGCGCAGTGTTGTAACAGGTGGTGATGTGGTTATTAACGCAGTGTTGTAACAGGTGGAGATGTGGTTATAAGCACAGTGGTATAACAGGTGGAGATGTGGTTATGAGCGCAGTGTTGTAACAGGTGGAGATGTGGTTATGAGCACAGTGGTATAACAGGTGGAGATGTGGTTATTAATGCAGTGTTATAGCAGGTGGTGATGTGGTTATGAGCGCAGTGTTGTAACAGGTGGCGATGTGGTTATGAGCGCAGTGTTATAACAGGTGGAGATGTGGTTATGAGCGCAGTGTTATAACAGGTGGAGATGTGGTTATGAGCGCAGTGTTATAACAGGTGGAGATGTGGTTATGAGCGCAGTGTTGTAACAGGTGGCGATGTGGTTATTAATGCAGTGTTATAACAGGTGGCTATGTGGTTATGAGCGCAGTGTTATAACAGGTGGCGATGTGGTTATGAGCGCAGTGTTGTAACAGGTGGCGATGTGGTTATGAGCGCAGTGTTGTAACAGGTGGCGATGTGGTTATGAGCTCAGTGTTGTAACAGGTGGCGATGTGGTTATGAGCGCAGTGTTGTAACAGGTGGCGATGTGGTTATGAGCGCAGTGTTGTAACAGGTGGCGATGTGGTTATGAGCGCAGTGTTGTAACAGGTGGCGATGTGGTTATGAGCGCAGTGTTGTAACAGGTGGCGATGTGGTTATGAGCGCAGTGTTGTAACAGGTGGCGATGTGGTTATGAGCGCAGTGTTGTAACAGGTGGCGATGTGGTTATGAGCGCAGTGTTGTAACAGGTGGCGATGTGGTTATGAGCGCAGTGTTGTAACAGGTGGCGATGTGGTTATGAGCGCAGTGTTGTAACAGGTGGCGATGTGGTTATGAGCGCAGTGTTGTAACAGGTGGCGATGTGGTTATGAGCGCAGTGTTGTAACAGGTGGCGATGTGGTTATGAGCGCAGTGTTGTAACAGGTGGCGATGTGGTTATGAGCGCAGTGTTGTAACAGGTGGCGATGTGGTTATGAGCGCAGTGTTGTAACAGGTGGCGATGTGGTTATGAGCGCAGTGTTGTAACAGGTGGCGATGTGGTTATGAGCGCAGTGTTGTAACAGGTGGCGATGTGGTTATGAGCGCAGTGTTGTAACAGGTGGCGATGTGGTTATGAGCGCAGTGTTGTAACAGGTGGCGATGTGGTTATGAGCGCAGTGTTGTAACAGGTGGCGATGTGGTTATGAGCACAGTGGTGCTGTGAAAATAGCGACTCCGTAGTTAAAGGTTCACAGTACTGCGAGATGACGCAGTGAAACAAATGAGTGCTAACGAACTCCAGCACTAACAAAGGCTCACAACAGGTAACAAGCAGAAACGCTAAAGTTAGTGCCGCTAACAGGAAGTCCAATTTTTTTTTATAATGAGGGAAACCACTTCTCATCCTCGCTGCTGCTCATTAGCACAGAGCTGTAAGTAAACGAGCGCACTTTAGCTCTGTAATGGCCAAATTCATCACTAATGACCTCGCTAGCGGAAACAGCAGCCGGCGGAAACAAGCACACACACACATTCACACACATTCACACAGTGCTTGTAAATTAGCATAATGTGTTTTGTAATGAGTGTACGGCGCTTCACTTCAACTAAACCAGTGCACGCGCACACACACACACACTTATTTACTGGACTTACAATCACACTAACAAACATCACATTTACATAATTGTGTCTTGCTCCTATGAGGGGAACCACACACACACACACACATACACACAGAGTTAAGATTATACCAGGACTGAACACTTATAAAGGGATTAACAGCGACATCTGGAGGCTCAGGAGATTAAATAACATTTTCTTGTTAGAATATAATAAAAGTTAAACACACCAAGTGATGAGGAGTAAAACATGAGGAGTGAAGGATGGGTAGTGACACGTAGGGAAATGTGAGATGCAAGTGAGAGATGAGACATGGAGTGAGACATGAGACATAAGACGTGAGACGTAAGACTTTGTGAGTGAGAGGTGAGGAGTAAGAAATGGCAAGTGAGAGGTGAGATAAGGATTTAGGAGCGAGACGTAAGGAGTGAGACATGAGACGTAAGAAGTAATACTTTGCGAGTAAAAGGTGAGGAGTGAGACATGGTGAGTGATAGGTAAGACATAAGGAGTGAGGAGCAAGATGTCAGTAGTGAACATGAGAAGTGAGGAGTGAGAAGTAATACATGAGTGAGACATGGCGAGTGAGAGGTGAGACATAAGAAGTGAGGAGCGAGACATGAGAAGTGGGGAGCGAGAAGTCAGACGTGAGGAGTGAGACATGACGAGTGAGAGGTGAGAAAAGGAGTGATGTGTGAGGAGTGAGACATGAGAAGTGAGAGGTCAGTTGTGAGATCTGAGGAGTGAGACGTGAGTATTTGTTTGAGCAGATGTCCATATCTTTTTTAACCCTTATAAACACCTTATAATCAGACTGTAATAAACACTAGGTGATGGGTTCTGGGAGCTCTGGAAGCTGAGCATGCGTTGCTGCATGGTTTCATCAGCGTCTCACCAGCACATTACATTATGCTGCTATTTTCAGCTCATTTGGTGAAAAAAAGGTGTTGTTCTGCTGAACATGTGACTGCTGTTGCCTAGCAACCAGAATCTGTTGGTTGATGCAGCAGCAGGAATATAAAGAGCTCAGAGTGGGGGAGAGATTTCTCCCACAGCTTCAGGATCAGGTCATGGTGAAGATGTTAAAGCTGCATGCTGGGCCTGACAAGAAGACAAGGAAAGCTGTGTGTGATCTCTTCATCATGCTCACACTGATACACACCGATCCTGTTACCGAGGAGACAACGAGGTTCCCTTAGCGTACCAGAGAGGAACGCTCGCTTTCTGATCACATCAGCAAGACGAGGAGATCAGGAGCAGGTCTCTGAGATAACACACAGTGCCTGCTTATTACACACACACACACACACACACACACACACACACACACACACACACACACACACACACACTTCACCATCATCCACACCTTCATCACTAGGGTTAGGGGTGGGAAATGAGGGGTAGTGTACAGTTCAGTGCGCTGCAGTGGGATGAAGGAGCAGTGTGTGTTCTACTGCTGGGAGGGTTCTGTTACAGCTGCACAGATCATCCTGAGGCGGTCTCTCTCTCTCTCTCTCTCTCTCTCTCTCTCTCTCATACACACACACTGTAGAGTGCAGAGAGATAAAACATCAACACGTTTCACCCTACGGCAGTGTGTGTGTCTGTGTGTGTGTGTGTGTGTGTGTGTGTACTACAGGTTTACCACAGGCGTTACTGTACACTACATTCACAGATTTATCACACCTTTACAGAGAGACTTACACACATTATTTCTACACTGAGCAGGTGAGGGTTAGGGGCCATGCCCAGGGGCCCAGCAGTGGCAGCTTAGTGGTGCTGGGATTTAAACTCATGCCCTTCTGATTAAAAGTCCCACATCAACACAAAATTCCAAACTCCCACTTCTACACACTAACATAGGAAAATAGGAAGGATGAAGTGGAGGAACAAGGGATGGGGAGATAAATAGGATGGGGGAGTAAGAGAAAAAAATAGAAAGAATATAGAACATAAGCAAAAAAGAAAAAGAAAGAGGAAAAAGAAAATCAGGAAATGGAAAAACAAAGGAGGAAAAAGTAAAAGAATGGAAAGAATCGAACACGAGAGTGTGTGTGTGTGTGTGTGTGTAGAATGTTTCTTTTTATTCGTTTCCTCCAGTTTATAAATTACACTTTCAAAAAGAGGAAAAAAACAGACAAAAAGATGAAAGAAAACAAGACATATTTTACATTATAACAGGAATTTCCCATAAACCCTTTCACTCATCCACTCATCCCTCCATCATCCACTCATCCCTCCATCATCCACTCATCTCTCCATCAAACACTCATCCACTCATCTCTCCATCAAACACTCATCCCTCCATCATCCACTCATCTCTCCATCATCCACTCATCTCTCCATCATCCACTCATCTCTCCATCATCCACTCATCTCTCCATCATCCACTCATCCCTCCATCATCCACTCATCTCTCCATCAAACACTCATCCACTCATCTCTCCATCAAACACTCATCCCTCCATCATCCACTCATCCCTCCATCATCCACTCATCTCTTCATCATCCACTCATCCACTCATCTCACCATCATCCACTCATCCCTCCATCATCCACTCATCTCTCCATCATCCCTCCATCATCCACTCATCTCTCCATCATCCACTCATCTCTCCATCATCCACTCATCCCTCCATCATCCACTCATCTCTTCATCATCCACTCATCTCACAATCATCCACTCATCTCTCCATCATCCACTCATCCACTCATCTCACCATCATCCACTCATCCCTCCATCATCCACTCATCTCACCATCATCCACTCATCTCTTCATCATCCACTCATCTCACCATCATCCACTCATCTCTTCATCATCCACTCATCTCTCCATCATCCACTCATCTCTCCATCATCCACTCATCCCTCCATCATCCACTCATCTCTTCATCATCCACTCATCTCTTCATCATCCACTCATCCCTCCATCATCCACTCATCTCTTCATCATCCACTCATCCACTCATCTCACCATCATCCACTCATCCCTCCATCATCCACTCATCTCTTCATCATCCACTCATCTCTCCATCAAACACTCATCCACTCATCCCTCCATCATCCACTCATCTCTCCATCAAACACTCATCCACTCATCTCACCATCATCCACTCATCTCTCCATCAAACACTCATCCCTCCATTATCCACTCATCCCTCCATCATCCACTCATCCCTCCATCATCCACTCATCCACTCATCCCTCCATCATCCACTCATCCATCCATCATCCACTCATCTCTCCATCATCCACTCATCTCTTCATCATCCACTCATCCACTCATCTCTCCATCAAACACTCATCCACTCATCTCACCATCATCCACTCATCTCTCCATCATCCACTCATCTCTCCATCAAACACTCATCCACTCATCTCTCCATCAAACACTCATCCACTCATCTCACCATCATCCACTCATCCCTCCATCATCCACTCATCTCTCCATCAAACACTCATCCACTCATCTCACCATCATCCACTCATCCCTCCATCATCCACTCATCTCTCCATCAAACACTCATCCACTCATCTCTCCATCAAACTCATCCACTCTCTCTCCCTTCATCACCCACTCATCCTCTCTCTCTCTCCTTTACTCCCCCACTCCCCCCAGGGTTTCCTAGGCAACGGTTTTGAAGGTCTGCAGGATCAGGTTGGTCTGGTGGATCAGCCGGTTGGCACTTATGAACACGTTTATTGCTCTGTGGGTCAAAACACAAAATAAAATTAATAATAATAATAATAAGAAGAAGAAGAAGAAGAAGAATGAAAGGTATTTTCAGTGATATCAGCTCCAAGCTTATAAACCCTGATAATCAAGTGGGTGGTGCTGGGATTTAAACTCACAACCTCCTGATCAGAAGTCCAACA
The DNA here is from genome assembly GCA_039877035.1 of Silurus lanzhouensis. Classification (NCBI taxonomy): domain Eukaryota; kingdom Metazoa; phylum Chordata; class Actinopteri; order Siluriformes; family Siluridae; genus Silurus; species Silurus lanzhouensis. The sequence goes on from JBCEWE010000429.1 coordinate 116,685, forward strand.
TCTTACATAAAGAACTGCCACTTCATCACTCATCACTTACTTTCCGTCTTTGAAGTAGGTCTTTAGTGTGTCGCTGAAACTTTTAGAGTATTTCACAAACTCCTTCTTTTGGTGTTCAAGCGCCTGCAAACAAACAAACACCAAAAATACATCAATTGTGTGGTGAAGATTGTTTCTGTACAGCCGATGACCGAGGAATACAAAGTAAATAATAATTAAAAAAAGCTTTCGATTCATCACACACACATGAACAGTGTGCTGGGTTAGTTAGCAGGCTAGTTGGCAGGCTAGTTGGTGGGTTAGTTGGCAGGCTAGTTGGCGGGTTAGTTAGCAGGCTAGTTGGCGGGTTAGTTAGCAGGCTAGTTGGCGGGTTAGTTAGCAGGCTAGTTAGCAGGTTAGTTAGCACTAGTTGCATGCAATATTAGCATTAACTGTGAATAAGCCAGAGGCTGACATTTCCTTGTTTCCTTTTATTTGACGCCCTTAATTCCATTCCCATCAACACTAATCTACAGAAGTGTGTGTGTGTGTGTGTGTGTGTGTGTGTGTGTGTGTGTGTGTGTGTCGCACCCTGCGGTTCTGATACTGGTATTTCTTGAAGACGTTGTTGACGGTATCCAGCAGCTCCTTTATGGCACTCGCGATGTCTCTGTGAAAGTCAGAGAGAGAAATGAGGATGAAGGAGGAGAAGAGATGAAGCTGTACAGAGAGAAGAACTCACATGGAGAAATAGCAGGAGGAGAAACAGGGGGAAATGGAGAAGGAAATAAAGGAGGAAGTGAAGTATGTGTCTGCGTCTCACTTTATAGTCTGGAGGAAGCGCACTCTGTCGTTTATCTCGTCTGGAATTTTACTCAGGATCTGTTTCAGCGCTCGTGCTTTATCATTCAGATCCTGAAACTCCTGCTCCGGCCTCTCAATCAGATACTCTGGGAGAACACACACACACACACACACACACACACACACCAGTTAACATCCTGAATCATATCATTACCATGACGCACTCCAGACATGTCCCTACTTAACCCATCATTACCAAACACACTCTGCTCCAGTCCCTGCTGTGTGTGAAGTAAACTCGTACCTTCAACGTCATCTGCAGACATGCGCAGTAACGATTCTGTGAAATTAATCTCCACATTTTTCTTCTCCAGGATCTTCATAATGATGTCCTGAGTGAGACCAGGGTTCTCCTTCTCTGCCTTATCAAATACATAAATACATTTTTAAATAACCTACACAGAAAACTTCAGTCTGAAGGAAGGGGGTGTGGCCTAAACATGCCATTACTAACCCCTACACAACACACCCTGATTTCTGCATTTAATTTACATAAACACACTCTGATTTTGGCATCTTTAAAAGTCACGTGAACGTGTACATACTTTAATGAAGGCTGCGCGCAGAGTCTGAGCTGCTGACAGGTTTATTCTCTCCAGCTGTAAGGAAACACACACACACACACACACAAACACACACACACACACACAGAGTGTAAAGTGAATAATTATCCGGCTGTAAATAAGAGGAAGTGGACTTCGTGATGACGTTACCTCATTGAAGACGGGATACATGACGGCGTATAACGTCATCGAGACCATCGAACTCGCATCAGCTTCATTCTTCATCTCATCCATTATCATCCTCAATACATCCACAACCGCATGGGAGGAAAAACTATCAGGAACTGGAGGGGGAGCGCCGAAGGACCACCACGACTCCGACTCCAGGAAAACCACAACCTCAAGAACCCTCAAGAACACCACAATTCCAGCTCAGAAAACACCAGGAATCCTGTGACAGAGTCAGTGCTGACATTTTAGAGACACACCTCTCTTCTCATTTCATCTCTCTCTCTCTCTCTCTCTCTCTCTCTCTCTCTCTCACACACACACACACACACACACACACCCTTCCTGAGGCTGAATGGGTGTTAGATATGAATAAAACTGAAATATCCAGCAGAAGAACAGTACACACAGACCCTATCCCGGGGTATTCGGGTAAAGTGGTGTTAATAAGCCCTGTTTGATCTGATCATATGTTTAATAAACACGTTATAACCGCGTTATATTTACAATAACACACCATTTACTCCCAGCTGCTAATAATACAACTTCCATGACTGCGCCGCTACACCAGCCTGTATAAACTCCTCAGCACAACTGCTACAGGTTATTAAGTGTGAAATTCACAGGAATGGATTTTATTATCAGTAAAAAGATAAAAGAAAAGATGAAACGCGCCGATCAGATCACAAAGCGATTAGCCGGAGTAGCATTAGCCTCTCTCTGCTAGAGGCAGCCACAAAAAACCCGGAAATGACGACGTTCCTGCACAGAGACGAAACGAGAAACAAACCGGCGCTGGAAATTACCTTTTAAACGCGTCCAGGTGAAATTCCGAGCCGGGAATAAGGCGCTCCCTCCGGTCATACAGCCGCTAGCTGCTCCGCTACAGAAGGCGGAAGTGTTCTGCATGAGCTGCGTATGTGGTGACGACTTCCGATCGACAACCAATCAGGAGGCAGTATGAAGCGCGGCTTCCTGTAAGGCGTCAGTAGTGCATTCAGGCGGAGGATCGGCTTCAGTACCTCACACACAGATTTACACTTTAACACACACACCAGGAATAATATAGATAATAATATAGATTTATATAATTATATAAACACTCATACACTCATAATCCGTGTTTACATTCAGCTCTTTCGAGTGTATTGTCTAAACTAGACTTAATAACACATATGAATGAAATCTGAGGTAGAAAATTTATTCAACTAAAAAAAACCCCACAAATTATGAGGTGATATCAAAAAGGTTTGCAAATAGTTCTGTAACACACCAACAGATGGCAGCACGAGGCTGCACGCACAGTCACAGGGAGCACCGACGTTCATAAGTGTGCCAGAAGACATGGTCTTGCGTACACCAGGAGCCGTGCGACTGGTGCTGTTCCAACCACGTTAAACCTGTCACACGTTAGTTTCTTGCTGGAAACAACACGAGCTCACTTCTGCACCCACTCCACTCGCCAGACTGACTCCTGCGCTTTTGAAGAAGAAGAAGGTCTAGATCGCATGTTTGACACCGTTGCGGAGATCCTGCATGAATCGCAGGAGACAGAACACATTTTAGAAGAAGGCAGGGAGCTCTGTTGCTGTGGAAACGTACATACAAAAAGATCTTTTATGACCCCATTCTTTATGATACTTCAGAAATTCTGAATTTGTTCTATGTCTTGCTCACTCACACTCACACACACACACACACACACACACACACACACACAGCTGTATGTGTGCATTAAGCCCCACCCCTTCATTTGATTGACATCAGAGTTACAGTCTATCGTGAAAGTGAAATCATCAGCAGCTGAAGAGAAAGATCTCACCTCTGTGTGTCAGGGACGTTAGAGGGACACGATGCTGGGACACGATGCTGGGACACGCATGACACCTCGTTTATTTGTAAACGTTTATAGTTACAGTTCATGTTGGAGAAATAAGTGCGTTCCTCCACCCTCCTGTCTCTGCTCTCTCTCTGGTGAAATGAAAACCTTTATTAAACTTTAATGTGACTGTTACAAAGTGCTCACACTGGAGACTGTTTCATACATTAATTACAGCAAACATCTCAATGCTTCAACACGTTTATCTGGAGCATCTACACACAGATACGCAGCAGCACGTGTCATTCGGCAGGAAAAATAAACACTGCATAACAGCAACAAAACACTTTATAATTCTGAGAGATCAGACCTGATATTAAAAATCCGATCACAAGCAGACGGTGGTAAATAATGTACAGGGTGAACAGGATCTGATCAGCAGCGTGGTGTGGGTGGAGATGAACAGGAGTTTAATATAAAATAACAATGTAGGAGTTAAATAAAACTATTAATAGTGTTTTCCAGGCAGCTATTTTTGTTTATTGTGTAATAAAAGTTGATTGGTGTGGTTTTAAAAGCACTTCAGTTCATTGCTTTGTTTGGGTTTCAGTGTAATTGTGTTTAATGGTGAAGGTGGAGCTGGGTGGAGGTTCTCTTTCTACTCAACAACACTGGAAACTGATATTTATTCCCTCACACAATCTCCTTCTAATGAGTCCTGGAACAAGTGACAAGACACAACAAACCCTTGAGTTCAGTCTCGGACCTGCTCAATCTCCAGGTTATGAGATTTGGTTGAATTAATTTTGGTTTTCATTTTTTACCTCAGGAGCTTCAGACTTCAGGAGGTTCTCAACCCAAAAGCAGGAACAAATAAAACACTAAGAAAATATTATTGTTGGAAATGCGAGAGCCTGAAATCATCATCACATCTCAGCAACCTCCAGCATTCAAATCTCCATCAATCTTCTTCTGAAAAACAGCGTGGAGAAGCTCCTGAGAAAAACACAGTAAACACGATAGCAACATGCAAATAAGCAAAGAGTAACACACACAAATCTAAACTCCATCAGTCAGAACTTTCTTTCTGACTTTATCATCTCCAGAATCCCCAATTTGTCCACCTCCACCATTTGTCTTTCTCCATTTTCTTCTCAGTTTTGTCCATCATCTCAACACTCTTCAGTTCCTCCATCTTCTGTTTTTTCTTCACCTCATCTGTCTCCTCCAGCTGCTGTACACTAGAATCCTGTTGGACATCTGGCTTTAGCCTAGTCATGTTCTGGTCCACTCTAATGTTCTGCTGTAAGTTTATGGACCTGCAGGTCTCCTCCAAATCTCTGAGACAGGAAGCAGAAATGTCACAGGTCATCTTCTGGATGTGGTTTCTCAGTGAGGAGATCTCCATCTTCAGCTCCTCATTGGCCTGAAGAAGCATTTTCTGCATCATGTGTGAGTCTTCCAACATGATAAATATCTTCTCCCAGCGCAATTTATTTCGACCTTCACAGGGACAAGGAGAAGCTGTTGCTGAAACACACACACACACACACACACACACACACACACACACACACACACACACACACACACACACACATTACAGTAATCCCCTTGTTGGAATCTCGCGCCCAGGTTTATTGGGGAATTGCGTTTGCCACATCATTAATTAGTGTGTGCTGATTTTCCGTTTGTCTCATGGAGAGAAGCAAAGACCAAAACACTTACAGCAAGTTTTATGTTGAAATAAAGACATTTTTTTAATAAAAATATAATTATTAATTATAAAATATAGTAAAATGTTAATACAGTAAAGAAAGTAAAGAATGCAGTGAAGTGTATCTTTAACTCCGCCTCTTTTTGACACTACTATACACTGTACAGTACATGTGCTCACTATAAACGTGATGAACTGTTTTTCCACTAATTTACGCTAAATTCATCTCGCCGTATTCTTGCTAATGTTTTCTGTGTGTGTTTAAAGTGTGTGGGAGGAGGATTTATGGGGTGGGTGTCGGTTTATCACGGTTTATCGTTTATAGCAGGGCGGTTTTGGAACTTAATCACTGCAATAAACTGCATATTAGTGTGTGTGTGTGTGTGTGTGTGTGTGTGTGTGTATTCATATATTCATATATTCACATGCTGGAATCACTTTGTTTATTTGTTAATTTGTTCCTGGTTTAATAAAATAAATTTGCTTTGTAAAAAGTCACTAAAAATCAACAAACTGCAGTTAAATAAATTTAAACAAATTACTATTAATGCTTATAAACCCTTCAGGTCAGGATTCACTGTAAACACAACCAATATGAGCGACAGCATCAGTGAATAATGACCATTAATTACGTTTACAGACTGGATTATTCCCCGACCCCCAAACCCAGACCCCCAAACCCAGACTGGATTATTCCCCTACCCCCAAACCCAGACTGGATTATTCCCCTACCCCCAAACCCAGACTGGATTATTCCCCTACCCCCAAACCCAGACTGGATTATTCCCCTACCCCCAAACCCAGACTGGATTATTCCCCTACCCCAAACCCAGACTGGATTATTCCCCATCCCCCAAACCCAGACTGGATTATTCCCCTACCCCAAACCCAGACTGGATTATTCCCCATCCCCCAAACCCAGACTGGATTATTCCCCATCCCCCAAACCCAGACTGGATTATTCCTCTACCCCCAAACCCAGACTGGATTATTCCCCATCCCCCAAACCCAGACTGGATTATTCCCCATCCCCCAAACCCAGACTGGATTATTCCCCTACCCCCAAACCCAGACTGGATTATTCCTCTACCCCCAAACCCAGACTGGATTATTCCCATCCCCAAACCCAGACTGGATTATTCCCCATCCCCCAAACCCAGACTGGATTATTCCTCTACCCCAAACCCAGACTGGATTATTCCCCATCCCCCAAACCCAGACTGGATTATTCCCCATCCCCCAAACCCAGACTGGATTATTCCCCTACCCCCAAACCCAGACTGGATTATTCCTCTACCCCCAAACCCAGACTGGATTATTCCCCATCCCCCAAACCCAGACTGGATTATTCCCCTACCCCCAAACCCAGACTGGATTATTCCCCATCCCCCAAACCCAGACTGGATTATTCCCCTACCCCCAAACCCAGACTGGATTATTCCCCATCCCCCAAACCCAGACTGGATTATTCCCCTACCCCCAAACCCAGACTGGATTATTCCCCTACCCCCAAACCCAGACTGGATTATTCCTCTACCCCCAAACCCAGACTGGATTATTCCCCTACCCCAACTCCAGACTGGATTATTCCCCTACCCCAAACCCAGACTGGATTATTCCCCATCCCCCAAACCCAGACTGGATTATTCTCCTACCCCCAAACCCAGACTGGATTATTCTCCTACCCCCAAACCCAGACTGGATTATTCTCCTACCCCCAAACCCAGACTGGATTATTCCCCATCCCCCAAACCCAGACTGGATTATTCTCCTACCCCCAAACCCAGACTGGATTATTCCTCTACCCCCAAACCCAGACTGGATTATTCCCCTACCCCAAACCCAGACTGGATTATTCCCCATCCCCCAAACCCAGACTGGATTATTCTCCTACCCCCAAACCCAGACTGGATTATTCCCCTACCCCAAACCCAGACTGGATTATTCCCCATCCTCCAAACCCAGACTGGATTATTCCCCATCCTTCAAACCCAGACTGGATTATTCTCCTACCCCCAAACCCAGACTGGATTATTCCTCTACCCCCAAACCCAGACTGGATTATTCCCCATCCCCCAAACCCAGACTGGATTATTCCTCTACCCCAAACCCAGACTGGATTATTCCCCTACCCCCAAACCCAGACTGGATTATTCCCCATCCCCCAAACCCAGACTGGATTATTCCTCTACCCCAAACCCAGACTGGATTATTCCTCTACCCCAAACCCAGACTGGATTATTCCTCTACCCCAAACCCAGTGTACAGGAGTGTGGAAGTGAAAGATGGAGCTGAAGGTGACTCACTCTGCTGTTGATCTCCGTCTTTGATGTCATTATCGGAGAACTCGTAATAATCCTCATAATTATAACCCAAGCAGTTCCTGCAGAGAAGTGAGAACATCCAGAGGAGCAACAGAGCTTTACACACACACATGCTACACAGTCACAGGGATCAGAGCTAACACACTCACACGCACACTTGCACACACATACACACACCTCTGTACTGAAACACTGCTGTACACACAGTGCAGTTCAGTGGACTTTTAAACCAGACATGGGCATGGAGGAGGATCTCAGTGTGTGTGTGTGTGTGTGTGTGTGTGTGTGTGTGTGTGTGTGTGTGTGTGTGTGTGTGTGTGTAATAAGAGAGATCCTGAGGGGGGGTTCCCTCCTTAGTTCCTCTGCTGGATCCCCCTAAAGGTGAATAGAGAGAGTAAAATATGAAACATGAGCCTTATCTTCGCTCTCTGGTTCTTCAGAGTCATCATTCATCACCATAAACCACTGACACAAGACATGAAGAGAGAGAGAGAAGAGAGTGTGTGTGTGAGTGTGTGTGTGTGTGTGTGAGTGTGTGTGTGTGCGTGCGTGTGTGTGTGCGTGTGTGTGCCACACTTTCCCTAAACTGGAAGTAAAAGTAAAAGAAAAAAAGACGATGAAACTCTGAGGAGGAGAACATGTGAGAATTTCATTAGGAAGTTGAAGGTCAGAGGTCAGAAGTCCACCCGTATCACTGACACCCGTCTCTCTCTCCACTTCCTCTTGGCTGGAGCTCGGAATGATTTAGTCATTACATCATCAAACTCTCACATCGGCAAACGGCCACAGGCACGAAAGTAAACGAGATCATGTTCACTGCATGGACCTGTCTGTCTGTCTGTCCATCCGTCTGTCTGTCCATCTGTCTGTCTGTACATTTCCCAATCCATCCGTCTGTCTGTCCATCTGTCTGTCTGTACATTTGCCTCTCCATCCGTCTGTCTCTCCATCCGTCTGTCGGCCTCTCCATCCGTCTGTCTCTCCATCCGTCTGTCTGCCTCTCCATCCGTCTGTCTGTCCATCTGTCAGTCTGAGATCATGTTCAGTCCATGGACCTGTCCAACATTATCTCTGCTTTCATCTGCCTCAAATACATTCAGCAGGGTTTCAGGTTTGCTCTCGCTGCTCAGGGAAGTCCAACACTGCAATCAGAGGTTTACACAAAAACTACAGGTATTTATTTTAAATCAAATTGAAAACCTTTGCCAAAAATGTATACAGACGCAACATTGTGTGCTTATTGACTGCATTTATTCCATACTGCTGCTGTTACAGAAAGAAATAGATCCCTCAGGAGAAAGTCAGAGGTGATGGTGGTGAGGGAAAAACTCCCTGAGATGGTATGAGGAAGAAACCTTCAGAGGAACCAGACTCAGAAGGGAACCTCATCCCAATCCTCATCCTCGTCTGGGTGCCACCGCTTGTCCATTTTATTAAAGTTTCATTATTGTGCAGGTTCTCAGCTGTTGACTGATGGAGACTCGGGTGTAAAACTGTTCATGGTGAATGTGGTCCTAAACCGTCAGTGCTGTACCACTGTACTCCTGTAATATCTTCATTCCAGAGGAGTTTACACGTTTTCTCAGTCACGTGCTGACGTGTGATTGTTAGAGAGAATAGAGAGGCTGAAGAGGGAACAAGTGTTTATAGCTGCTGAAGGTGAGTGAGAACAGGAACTGACCTGTTATAACCTGATTATAACCTAATAATAACAGATACAATCTGATATAGTAGAGGAGGTTGTTGTTGTTCAGGAACTGTAGCAACTCTATTTTATTGGTTTAAATATTAAATGTGTTCAGTTTTTGTTTCAGAAACTCTCCTGCAGTAACGTGAGTTCTCTGAGATCCTCTATTCTCGCGATACTTAGCGGGATTTTTAATTTAAACGGACTTGACATCATTTCCCCTTCGGTGTTGCCGAACTTCCGGGACGTAAAGTTTCCGTTGAGAGGAAGTTTATTGAGCGGTGTTTAGTTTTGCACACGGAGAGAATCAGCATGTTCCCCAGTGTGATTTCACCGAGACTGTGTGTTCAGAACCAGAACCAGACCCAGACCCAGGCGGGGATTGTGGTCGGAGATGCGGTGCATTCGGGAGTTTGGTTGGTCATAGACAGCTCTCTGGTGCCGGAGGAGAAGCGCCTGGAGACTCCTTCCATGCTGGACGGACTGGAGCTTCACAGCGAGACCGAGCTCAGGATTGTGGGCTGTGAACTGATCCAGTCCGCGGGGATTCTCCTCAGACTGCCTCAGGTTACCATACCGCCACTCTCATTTCACTTCACACGGAGGAGTTCCAGCGCCCCGGGCTAACGGAGGCTAACGGAGGCTAACTGCTAACTAACCAAGCTTTGTCTCATTCACTGTGTAGAGCTGTGAGGTTCAAAACCTGTACTGTTCCACACAAAACACCTCACATCCTCATCCTCCTCCTCCTCCTCCTTATCTTCTCACATCCTCCTCACACCTTCTCACATCTTCCTCCTTCTCATCTTCTCACATCCTCCTCCTTCTCACATCCTCCTCCTTCTCATCTTCTCACATCCTCCTCCTTCTCATCTTCTCACATCCTCCTCCTCCTCACACCTTCTCACATCTTCCTCCTTCTCATCTTCTCACATCCTCCTCCTTCTCACATCCTCCTCCTTCTCACATCCTCCTCCTTCTCACCTTCTCACATCCCCCTCCTCCTCACCTTCTCTCATCCTCCTCCTTCTCACATCATCCTCCTCACCTTCTTACATCCTCCTCACACCTTCACACCTGCTTTACTCTTCCTTTTACAGGTTGCCATGGCGACAGGACAGGTCCTTCTCCAGAGGTTCTTTTACTCCAAATCTTTCATCAAACACAACTTTGAGGTAAACCATAGACCCTGTAATGACATCATACCTCTCACACACACTGTACTAGTGACCCTGAGCTAAATGTGTGTGTGTGTGTGTGTGTGTGTGTGTGTGTGTGTGTGTGTGTGTGTGTGTGTGTGTGTGTCAGATCGTGGCAATGGCATGTGTGAATCTCGCCTCTAAGATTGAGGAGTGTCCGAGGAGAGTACGTGACGTCATCAACGTGTTCCATCACCTGAAGCAGGGAAGAAGAAAAAGGTTCATCATCATCTTAATTATATTCATCCTCATGCTCCACTTAGTGTCAGTGGGAAACTGAAGGAATAACTGTGTGTGTGTGTGTGTGTGTGTGTGTGTGTGTGTGTGTGTGTGTGTTAGGAGTGCTCCACTGTACCTGGATCAGAATTACATCAACACTAAGAACCAGGTGATCAAAGCTGAACGTCGTGTGCTGAAGGAGCTCGGCTTCTGCGTTCATGTCAAACACCCACACAAGGTACCATCCCAGAGAACAGGTTCTCTCACACAGCAGGAACCTTCACTACTGTTCCAAGTTCTGATGGGGTATTTTGTGTTTGTGTGTGTGTGTGTGTGTAGATGATTGTGATGTACCTGCAGGTGTTGGAGTGTGAGAAGAATCAGACTCTGGTGCAGACGGCCTGGTGGGTGGAGATCTGTGTAATTACACACACATTAATGCAGTGCTGGATGAAGATGTTTAGATGTTACATCACACCTAAGTGTAGAGGAAACACCTCCAGGGAAAAAAAAAAATCAGTGTTTTATTCATCCAGAAGATCCTGAGGAAGAAAACAGGAGCTCGGTGTAACGTGGTGTAACATCAACACATGCGGCCTGAGTCCAGATCAATAGATGTTTAAGGGGGAAGGGGCGGAGCTTCCAGCTGTTAATACAGGTGTGTAGTTAATGAAGGGGTGGAGCTTCCAGGTGATGTTTAAGACTCACCCAGCTGTGGATGGTCTCCAGGTGTTAGTTATGAGGATTAGGTGGGTGGACCCAGTGGACGTGTGAGCTCACGTGCAGGATGGTAAACGTTTTTGTACACGGGGTTCAGGAGTGTTCATGCTGCTTTACAGGAACTACATGAACGACGCACTCAGAACGGACGCGTTCGTGAGGTTCGAACCAGAGACCATCGCGTGTGCCTGTATCTACCTGGCTGCTCGAGCTCTGCAGGTGAACACACACACACACACACACACACACACACACACACACTCTAACTACTGTGAGATCTTTACACACATTGAGTAAAGACCAGAAATCCTAGTGACATGTATTGAGGCTGTGTGTGTGTGTGTGTGTGTGTGTGTGTGTGTGTGTGTGTGTGTGTGTTGTCAGATTCCTCTCCCTACGAAGCCACACTGGTTCCTCCTGTTTGGCGCGTCGGAGTCGGATATCAGGGAAATCTGCGTCAGCACGCTGAAGCTCTACGCCAGGAGTAAGGTGTGTTATTAATGAATCACACACACACGCACACCTACCTATGCTGCAACCAAGGGGCGGGGCTTAGCAGCTGGTGGAACATGGTCACGCCCACTAACACTTTGTGTAAGAGGGTGTGAATACATTTGTACACAAGTAGTATAGATCCAGATGTTCAGTGCACTCATACAGTACAGAACGATATGAACTTTCCAGAACACACACACACACCACACACACACACACACACACACACACACACACACACACATTTTACAATCCTGAAAATACACTTTATTACATTTATATGAATGATGTCTGTTCAGTAAGAGATGATCCTGTGTGTGTGTGTGTGTGTGTGTGTGTGTGTGTGTGTGTGTGTGTGTGTGTGTGTGTGTGTGTGTCACAGCCGGATGTTGCCGAGTTGGAGAAGGAGGTGGAGAAGAGAAAGGCACATCTGGAGGAGGAGAAGCTGAAGGTGAAGGGAGTGAACTACAGCCTGACTCCAGCTCCCAACCACACCAACACCTTCTCTCCTGCTTCTAAACCTGGTGTGTGTGTGTGTGTGGTTGTGGTGTGTGATGTGTGTGTGTGTGGTGTGTTGTGTGTGTGTGTGTGGTGTGTTGTGTTTATGGAACACCAGAAGTTTGTGTGATGTGTAAAACACACACATTCCCGTGTGCTCAGGTTCTCCGGGGGAGATGAAGACAGAAGAAAACGGAAAACAGGTGAAAGAGGAGCAGCACCTGAAGTCCAGAAGCCCCATCAGCAGGTGTGTGTGTGTGTGTGTGTGTGTGTGTGCGTGCGCATATGTGTGTGTGTAAGACCAGGATTTATAGATTTACTGTATACATGGTAATCGTGTGTGTGTGTGTGTGTGTGTGTGTGTGTAAAACCAGGATTTATAGATTTACTGTATACATGGTAATCGTGTGTGTGTGTGTGTGTGTGTGTGTGTGTGTGTGTAAAACCAGGATTTATAGATTTACTGTATACATGGTAATCGTGTGTGTGTGTGTGTGTGTGTGTGTGTGTGTGTGTGTGTGTTTGTTCACAGTATGAAAAAGGAGGAGAGTGGAGTTGTGCAGAATGGTCACACTGCCTCCAGGGGGCGCTCTGCATCCCCCTCCCCTCACGCACGGTAAGTCGGTTACCATGGAGACGTTAGGGTGGGCAAGGTTATTTTCTGTCATTAATATGGGCCTGTTTTTCGCCTCAGTCGGAGTCACTCAGGAACCTACAGTTCTCCCGGCAGCCGCAGCCCGTCACCACGGCAACGCCCAAGCCAAAGGTCACTGCAAGGTCGGCGGGATCAGAGCCACCACAGGGACGGAGGGAGCCGCTCCAGTAGCGACTCGCGGGGCCGTCACCGCGACGACGGGAAACGAAGAGTCGAGCACTGGACGAGGAGAGACCGGGATCGGTCACATGATCATGAGAGGTCACATGCTCACGGGCATAAACACAAGAGCGGAACACGCTCGTCACATTCCCGCCACCGTAGGTAAACTTTGTCTCGCAGGATTCTGATTGGCTAATTTAGAGAACCAGTAAGAATATAGAGGAGGTGGGGTTTTGAACAGAAGGCGGGATTTGATTGGCTGGAATCTACACCAGTCAGAACCTGCAGGATGTTCGCAGGCTCACAGCGCTATTGGCTAACATTTGTCTTACAGCTAACATTACAGATAGGACTGGGAGATGTGACCACACACACACACACACACACACACACACACACCACAACCAAATTGGCTGCTTATGAACCTAATCCATAACTCCAACCCCTGTGTATTTTCACTGGTTGTTGTAGCCAATTTAAATCCTTTCAGCCTCGAGACGTGACTTCTGGTGGATGGAGCTTCGTTTTGAAATTTGGAACTGTTACAGAGCCTATTGGAGGACGATGAGGACTTCCTGTCCTGTCCAGTGGCATGCTGGGAATGCAGAAGGCGGGGCTTAGTCATTACAGAGCTTCATATTGAAGAGCTGAATTTGTGCCTTTTTATATTCTTTTATCTGTCAGACTTGAAAATGCACACAAGTGTATCGAGGAAGTGTGTGTGTGTGTGTGTGTGTGTGTGTGTGTGTGTGTGTGTGTGAGCCAGATGTGTGGTGATGGAGCACAGCTGGATTTCTGCACTCTATCCTTCACACTGCATCACTTTTACATCACATGCATTATGTTTGTACCTTTTGATAGGGTTTTTTGTTTTAATAAAACGTTTCTCGCTCGAGTCAGAGCTGTGCAGTGTTGTGGGTTCTCCAGGTGTAAACATGATGATGATGATGATGATGATGATAAAATCACTCAGCCTGGGTGCTGGTGCTGGTGCTGGTAATCCTGCGGATGTGTGTGTAAGACTTCCTGAGCGTGACGCTGCCGTGGTGGGAGACTCCCCGAGGCAGCACACACTCCTCCGTCAGCGTGTTCTTGTCCGGGTCCCAGCAGAGAACCGTGCCGATGACGGTGTTCTTGTCGTCCCTCCCTCCGGTGATGAAGAGTTTATTACAGCATGCTGAGAGACCGCAACTCGCTCGCTCACTGTCCAGCTGAGTGACCATCGTCCACACGTCCTTGCCTGGACTGTAGCTAAACAACGCCTTCATTGCCCCGCCTACAGGCCGAGAAGGGGAGGAGTCAGACAGGAAATGTCAGTAGGGGATAGAGAGTGAGACAGATTTGTAATAAAGAGGCAAAAAAACAGCAGGAGTTGTAATAAACGAGTGAATTTGAGAGGCGGTTGCTTTACCCACGACGTAGATGACGTCTCTGAACGTTACGGCGTTGGTGCATTTCGCTTCCACAGGCATCGGGCTTTTTAACGTCCATTTATTGGTCGCTGTGTCGAAACACTGCAGGCTGTTGGTGGCGAGTTTCCCATTCGGTCCTCCTCCGATAACGAAGATGCAACTTCTGTAACTCGCGGCAGAAAACGAGCTGACTGCGAGGAGCAGAGGAGCCGCCTGAGGGGGACGAGCCAGATCAGTTATTCACACACTGACCTCTAAATGACCTTAACCTCAATCTGCTCTACACTATGAATCACCTCTGACCAGCTGTTGTGAAAGGGATCGTACACCTCCACGCTGCTGAGTCTCTGAGCCCCATCGAAGCCCCCCATGGCGTACACCTTCCCCCCCGAAACCGCCATCTTGTGTCTCCAGCGTCCCGTGCTCAGGTAGTCCACCTGGATCCACTTGTTCAGGGACGCGTTATACTTCCACACGTCGTGCTGCGTCTCTTTTCCACCTGAGGAACGAGGGGAGTTTAGAAACACATGGCAGGTTTAGATTGGAACACAGCCTGTTCTTTCTGCTCTCTGACCTGAGAGGTACACTTCGTTACGGAAGGTAACGCAAGCGAACTCCACCCACTTCCTGCTTTCGCTCTCAGACTCTGTGTCTGTGCCGGGAAGCTTGGCCACCTCCAGACGGCTCCTGCGCAGGGGGTCCAGACACGTCACTTCCGAGACGAACTTCTCATCTTTAGTGCAGCCTCCAATGATCACAAACACCTCCGACTGGTGCTGATGCAGGCGGGGCTTAGTGCGCTCAGAAATCACCTAAATACACACACAGAGGCGGGGCTTAGTGCACTCTGGACTCACCTGTACATGACCTACAGTGTGTACATATACACTGTGTGTGTGTGTGTGAAGCCCACCTCAGTCCCAGACAAGTGATAAGCTCGAGCCTCCTGCAGCAGAGGGAAAGCCTGTGTGCAGGAGCGGATCATGGCGTTGCTCTCCACCTTCTCCAGGAAGTAGCAGGGTTCCAACAGCGGCAGTCTGACGTGAGCGAGAACCCGGGCCAGCGAGGGCAGGCGCTCGTCAGGACATGCCTTCACCCATCGAATCACTGCCTCAAACAC
>JBCEWE010000429.1:142285-149140 GCA_039877035.1 Silurus lanzhouensis
AAAACCACACACACACACACACACACTTCCCTCTGACCAAATAAAACCACACACACACACACACACACACACACACACACACACACACACACACACACTTCCTCTGACCAAATAAAACCACACACACACACACACTTCCCTCTGACCAAATAAAACACACACACACACACACACACACACACACACACACACTTCCCTCTGACCAAATAAAACCACACACACACACACACACACACACACACACACACACACACTTCCCTCTGACCAAATAAAACCACACACACACACACACACACTTCCCTCTGACCAAATAAAACCACACACACACACACACACACTTCCCTCTGACCAAATAAAACCACACACACACACACACACACACACTTCCCTCTGACCAAATAAAACCACACACACACACACACACACACACACACACTTCCCCTCTGACCAAATAAAACCACACACACACACACACACACACTTCCCTCTGACCAAATACCCCCCCCCCCACACACACACACACACACACACACTTCCCTCTGACCAAATAAAACCACACACACACACACACACACACACACTTCCCTCTGACCAAATAAAACCACACACACACACACACACACACACACACACACTTCCCTCTGACCAAATAAAACCACACACACACACACACACACACACTTCCCTCTGACCAAATAAAACCACACACACACACACACACTTCCCTCTGACCAAATAAAACCACACACACACACACACACACACACACACACACACACACACACTTCCCTCTGACCAAATAAAACCACACACACACACACACACACACACACACACACACACTTCCCTCTGACCAAATAAAACCACACACACACACACACACACTTCCCTCTGACCAAATAAAACCACACACACACACACACACACACTTTCCTCTGACCAAATAAAACCACACACACACACACACACACACACACACACACACACTTCCCTCTGACCAAATAAAACCACACAAACACACAGTTGGTCTGCTGATGGTGCATTAGATTGGAGCATCATTGTGTAACCAATCACACATTTTTGTTGAGAATGCAGTGTCCAATCAGAGCGATTCGATTCATCACTGCGGAAAACTCCGGAGTCAAGCGTGCGCTCGCTGTCTGCACCTCAATCTGCATTTATCATCATCAATTCTGCACATTTCTCTCATCATCAATAACAGATGATGAGATGACCAAATAAAACCACACACACACACTTCCCTCTGACCAAATAAAACCACACACACACACACACACACACACACACACACACACACACACTTCCCTCTGACCAAATAAAACCACACACACACACACACACACACACTTCCCTCTGACCAAATAAAACCCCCCCCCCACACACACACACACACACACACACACACTTCCCTCTGACCAAATAAAACCACACACACACACACACACACACACACACACTTCCCTCTGACCAAATAAAACCACACACACACACACACACACACACACACACTTCCCTCTGACCAAATAAAACCACACACACACACACACACACACTTCCCTCTGACCAAATAAAACCACACACACACACACACACACTTCCCTCTGACCAAATAAAACCACACACACACACACACTTCCCTCTGACCAAATAAAACCACACACACACACACACACTTCCCTCTGACCAAATAAAACCACACACACACACACACACACACTTTCCTCTGACCAAATAAAACCACACACACACACACACACACACACACACACACTTCCCTCTGACCAAATAAAACCACACAAACACACACACACACACTTCCCTCTGACCAAATAAAACCACACACACACACACACACACACACACACACACACACACACACACACACACACACACACACACACACACACACACACACACATTTCTTCCATGTCTTTTTTAATAATTTAGAACAGTGGCTCTGAATCAGTTTGATGAATATATATTTATATAAAAAGAACATGAAGAAACTGTTAATGTAGAAAAGAAAACCACTGATGTGTGTGTGTGTGTGTGTGTGTGTGTGTGTGTGTGTGTGTGTAAAAATGTTTAAGGCAACAGAGTTTCACCTGCAGGCATCAGATCATCAGTTACAAGCATCAAATATAATCACAAATATAAAGACATGCCCCACAATTCTCTCTCATACACACACACACACACACACACACACATACACACACACACACACACACACACACACACACACACACACACACACACACACACCCTACAAAAGGAAAAGAAAAAGAAGAAAAAAAAAGCAGAAAGAAAAAAAGCATCCACACAGAACACCGAGAGATGAAATATGTTACAGAGGGTGAGATGATACGGAGGCCCTGAGAGGACACATCACACCTCAACAACAACAACACTTTTGTGCCTCCATAGAAAAAAAAAAAAAAAAAAGACAAAAAGAGAATTATTACATGTGGTACAGACACTCAGATGGATCTGGTGTAACCATGGCAACTGTGGTGATGATAAATAACAAAAATGCTGATATAAAAATACAACTGATTTATTTGGATGTATAAATCTTACAGTCTGAGTTTCTGAATCTCCATGTTGGTGTTTCTAAAATACTGAAAGAAAAACCTTTTAAATTGGGAAGGGGAATCTTACTCTTCCACACACACACACACACACACACACGCACACACGCACAAAGAGAAAGCTGCACTCCTGCTTCTGATTGGATGATTGTATTGTTGATTACAGTGACCACGCTGGTGGTGTGTAAAAGTGGGCGGGAACATAATCACCGAGGCGAGAAATAGAGATCTTTACGTTACACACATTATACGCACAGTGGGTGTGGCCAACAAAAGTTTCCAGCCAATGGGAGTGAGGGGAGGTATTACGGTTTCTTATTTGGATGTATAATATCACTATTTACTAACTCTCAAGGAAAGCGCCCCCTGCTGGCTATACAGGGTAAAACTGTTCTAGCCTGGGGTATTTGTTGTCCTGGTGACCTGCACGTGTGTATTAGTGATTACCCGGCCGTGTTTAAACGTTTAGCCTAATTCACCGTCAGAACATTATCCCCTCTGCTGATAGCGTAAAAAAAGTAGAAAAAACTCACCAGCCTCTAACACACACACACACACACACACACACACACACACACAGACACAGACACAGCTGAGTACGCCTAATAACTTTAATAACAATAAAAAAAAAAGGTGTGTGTGTTTCCATGGCAACAAACACACACATAGTGTGTGCTAGGAGGACACGCTCACATCTGATCATGTGAGCGGTTTGGTTGATTTTGTATACATTTGATAAGGCGCACACACTCGCTCGCACACACTCGTGCACACAGTGGGGTGAGGGGTGTGTCCAGGGTTAGCGGCTGCTCTTCATGGCCTCCTTGGCAGCGAGGATGAGGGGGGTGAGGCTGGACAGAGGCTTCGCTACCTTCAGGAACGGGTGCTGAGGATGAATGTCACCAGACACGTGTTAACTAGTGTGTACAGTGTGTGTAGATACACACGGAGTGTGTGGGTGGGTGTGTGTGTGTCTACTGACCTGCAGTAGCTCTTTGCCGCTCCCTCTCTTGTCCACGTCCATCTCCAGAGAGCGGTTGAGGAAATCTCTGAAGGTGGGTGAGAGCTTCTCGGGGCTCTGCAGCTCAGGGGTTCCGTTAGTGGCAATGAGGTACAGGGCCTGGAGGAGGAACCAGCAAGTGTGAGTGACCTGTTCATATTCATATCACACACTCCTGTTTATCTCACTCAAAGGTGGAGCTTCAGTGGAACAGGATCATACAATCATGTGACACCATGAGTCTGCTTCAATACACTCTTAAACACCAAATCACATATAAAATAATGTGTGTGTGTGTGTGTACATACCCTCAGTGGGTTCTCGTTGAGATAAGGAGGTTCTCCCTCCACCATCTCTATAGCCATGATGCCCAGAGACCAGATGTCCACTTTGGGTCCGTACGCTTTGCGGGTCACCACCTCAGGGGCCATCCAGTAAGGCGTTCCCACCATCGTATTCCGCTTACTCTGCTCCGGGGTGATCTGAGCGCAGAACCCGAAATCAGCTGCACACACGCGCACACACACACACACACACACACACACACACACACACACACGTCTGAGAAACAGCATAAGAAGTCCTCTTATAATATCACAAGTTTGTATGAATCTATAAGTGAGGTCAGGGGTTTGGAGGTTTATGGTAACCAAAGTCTAATGATACCTGCTACATACATAACCAGCACCTTGACTTTTATGGGCATAGTGGGTAGGGATTAGTGTGTAAGGTGGAGGGTATAGGGTAGGGTGGAGGGTGGAGGGTATAGTGTGGAGGGTATAGGGTGGAGGGTATAGGGTAGGGTGGGGGGTATAGTGTGGAGGCTATAGGGTAGAGTGGAGGGTATAATGTGGAGGGTATAGGGTAGGGTGGAGGGTATAATGTGGAGGGTATAGGGCAGGGTGGAGGATATAATGTGGAGGGTATAGGATAGGGTGGAGGGTATAGGGTAGGGTGGAGGGTATAGTGTGGAGGATATAGGGTAGAGTGGAGGGTATAGTGTGGAGGGTATAGGGTAGGGTGGAGGGTATAGTGTGGAGGGTATAGGGTAGGGTGGAGGGTATAGGGTGGAGGATATAGGGTAGGGTGGAGGGTATAGGGTGGAGGGTATAGGGTAGGGTGGAGGGTATAGTGTGGAGGGTATAGGGTAGGGTGGAGGGTATAGTTTGGAGGGTATAGGGTAGGGTGGAGGGTATAGGATAGGGTGGAGGGTATAGGGTGTACTCACTGAGTTTAACCGGACGCAAACAACGTCGGTGGAGGGTATAGGGTGGAGGGTATAGGGTAGGGTGGAAGGTATAGGATAGTGTGGAGGGTATAGGGTGGAGGGTGTAGGGTGGAGGGTATAGGGTAGGGTGGAGGGTATAGGGTAGGGTGGAGGGTATAGTGTGGAGGGTATAGGGTAGGGTGGAGGGTATAGTGTGGAGGGTATAGGGTAGGGTGGAGGGTATAGTGTGGAGGGTATAGGGTAGGGTGGAGGGTATAGGGTGGAGGATATAGGGTAGGGTGGAGAGTATAGTGTGGAGGGTATAGGGTGGAGGGTATAGGGTATAGTGTGGAGGGTATAGGGTAGGGTGGAGGGTATAGGGTGGAGGATATAGGGTAGGGTGGAGAGTATAGTGTGGAGGGTATAGGGTGGAGGGTATAGGGTAGGGTGGAGGGTATAGGGTGGAGGATATAGGGTAAGGAGAGTATAGTGTGGAGGGTATAGGGTGGAGGGTATAGGGTAGGGTGGAGGGTATAGTGTGGAGGGTATAGGGTAGGGTGGAGGGTATAGTGTGGAGGGTATAGGGTAGGGTGGAGGGTATAGGGTAGGGTGGAGGGTATAGGGTAGGGTGGAGGGTATAGGGTGGAGGGTGTAGGGTATAGGATAGGGTGGAGGGGGTAGGGTGGAGGGTATAGTGTGGAGGGTATAGGGTGGAGGGTATAGGATAGGGTGGAGGGGGTAGGGTGGAGGGGGTAGGGTAGAGGGTATAGGGTAGGGTGGAGGGGGTAGGGTGGAGGGTATAGCGTAGGGTGGAGGGGATAGGGTATAGGATAGGGTGGAGGGTATAGGGTGTACTCACTGAGTTTAACCGGACGCAAACAACGTCGGTGGAGGGTATAGGGTAGGGTGGAAGGTATAGGATAGGGTGGAGGGTATAGGGTAGGGTGGAGGGTATAGTGTGGAGGGTATAGGGTAGGGTGGAGGGTATAGGGTAGGCTGGAGGGTATAGAGTGGAGGGTATAGGGTAGGCTGGAGGGTATAGAGTGGAGGGTATAGGATAGGGTGGAGGGTATAGGGTGGAGGGTATAGGATAGGGTGGAGGGGTAGGCTGGAGGGTATAGGGTGGAGGGTGTAGGATATAGGATAGGGTGGAGGGGGTAGGGTGGAGGGTATAGGGTGGAGGGTGTAGGGTATAGGATAGGGTGGAGGGGGTAGGGTGGAGGGTATAGGGTAGGGTGGAGGGTATAGGGTGGAGGGTGTAGGGTATAGGATAGGGTGGAGGGGGTAGGGTGGAGGGTATAGCGTAGGGTGGAGGGGGTAGGGTATAGGATAGGGTGGAGGGGGTAGGGTGGAGGGTATAGCGTAGGGTGGAGGGGGTAGGGTATAGGATAGGGTGGAGGGTATAGTGTGGAGGGTATAGGGTAGGGTGGAGGGTATAGTGTGGAGGGTATAGGGTAGGGTGGAGGGTATAGGGTGGAGGATATAGGGTAGGGTGGAGGGTATAGGGTGGAGGGTATAGGGTGTAGGGTATAGGGTAGGGTGGAGGGTATAGTGTGGAGGGTATAGGGTAGGGTGGAGGGTATAGTTTGGAGGGTATAGGGTAGGGTGGAGGGTATAGGATAGGGTGGAGGGTATAGGGTGTACTCACTGAGTTTAACCGGACGCAAACAACGTCGGTGGAGGGTATAGGGTGGAGGGTATAGGGTAGGGTGGAAGGTATAGGATAGTGTGGAGGGTATAGGGTGGAGGGTGTAGGGTGGAGGGTATAGGGTAGGGTGGAGGGTGGAGGGTATAGGGTAGGGTGGAGGGTATAGTGTGGAGGGTATAGGGTAGGGTGGAGGTATAGTGTGGAGGGTAATAGGGTAGGGTGGAGGGTATAGTGTGGAGGGTATAGGGTAGGGTGGAGGGTATAGGGTGGAGGATATAGGGTAGGGTGGAGAGTAATAGTGTGGAGGGTATAGGGTGGAGGGTTATAGGGTATAGTGTGGAGGGTATAGGGTAGGGTGGAGGGTATAGGGTGGAGGATATAGGGGTAG
>JBCEWE010000015.1:2500-17500 GCA_039877035.1 Silurus lanzhouensis
CTCCTCACTCTCTCAGTGGTCTTCATTTGCTGCGCTCAGGTGTGAATTACTTTTGCTCTAAATATCTCCTCAGTGTTCTCCTGCAAGCTCCGCCCTCTCCCAGGACCAGGCTGGTTTATCTGTAGAGCTGTAAACTACTGATAATAGAGACAAACTTAAGATGGTGCATTCTGATGGTGTTCTTGTTCATGTGATGCTCATATGATTAATCTTCAGATGTTCCACCGTGTGTTTTGAGCCTTTGATCTTATGTGTGATCTGCAGTTGCTGCACGTTCATGAGACATTTCTGGAGTTCCACTATAACTGGGAGCTGGTGATCTGGTGCTTCTCTCTCTCTCTCTTCCTGCTGCGCTTCATCACACTGGGCTCCGAGACCAGCAAGAAGTACAGCAACACCTCCATCCTACTGACCGAGCAGGTACACACACCATTACACAATCACACACAATCACACACACACACAATCACACACACGCACACCATCACACAATCTCACACACACACAATCCTACACACACACACACACACACACACACACACACACACACACACCATCACACAATCACACACACACCATCACACAATCACACACACACACCATAACACAATCTCACACACACACACACAATCACACACACACACCATCACACAATCTCACACACACCATCACACAATCTCACACACACCATCACACAATCACACACACACCATCACACAATCACACACACACCATAACACAATCTCACACACACACACACACACACAATCACACACACACACACACACATTACACAATCACACACACACACAATCACACACACACCATCACACAATCTCACACACACACAATCACACACACACACAATCACACACACACACACACACACACACACACACACATACACACACCATTACACAATCTCACACACACACACACACCATCACACAATCACACACACACCATCACACAATCACACACACACACCATTACACAATCTCACACACACACACAATCACACACACACACCATCACACAATCTCACACACACACACAATCACACAATCTCTCACACACAGACACACAATCTCACACAGACACACACACACACCATTACACAATCTCACACACACACACACACACCATTACACAATCTCACACACACACAATCACACACACACACACACAATCACACACACATACACACACCATTACACAATCTCACACACACACACACCATCACAATCACACACACACCATCACACAATCACACACACACACCATCACACAATCTCACACACACACAATCACACACACACACACACAATCACACACACACACCATCACACAATCTCACACACACACACAATCACACAATCTCTCACACACAGACACACAATCTCACACACACACACCATTACACAATCTCACACACACACACACACACACACACACACACACACACACACACACACACACACACACAATCACACACACACCATCACACAATCTCACACACACACCCACACCATCACACACACACAATCTCACACACACACACACACACACACACACACACAATCTCACACACACACACGCACACACACCATCACACAATCTCACACACACACACACACACACACACATTACACAATCGCACACACACCATCACACAATCTCACACACACCATTACACAATCACACACACACACACACCATTACACAATCACACACACACACACCATCACACAATCTCACACACACACGCACACCATCACACAATCTCACACACACCATCACACACACACACATACAATCTCACACACACACAATCTCACACACACACACACACACACACACACACACACACACACACACACACACACACACACACACACACACACAATCTCACACACATACCACTAATCTGATGTGCTGGTTTCTGACTACAGTGTTATTGTGTGTGTGTGTGTGTGTGTGTGTGTGTGTGTGTGTGTGTGTGTGTGTGTGTGTGTGTGTGTGTGTGTGTGTGTGTGATGTTTATTAGATTAATCTGTACTTGAAAATGGAAAAGAAACCAAACAAGAAAGAGGAGCTGACCCTCGTCAACAACGTTCTAAAGCTGGCCACCAAACTGCTGAAGGTACTGCTTCATCTCTCTCTCCATCGCTCCACCTCTTTCTTCATCCCTCCATCTCTTTGTTTCTCTCTCTTTATCACTCCACCTCTTTCTTCATCTCTCCATCTTTTTCTCCATCTCTTTGTTTTTCCATCTGTCTCTTTTTCCATTTTTCTCTCCGTATCTCACTCCTCACTCTCTCACTTTCCATCTCCATCTTCATCCCTCTCTCCATCTCATTTTCTTAGTATCACATTTGTTGTTTTCCCTCTGTTTTTCTCAGCACAGAATTCTACATCTTATTCTGCAGATCCAGTTTTCTGCTGTGTCAGTTTACTGTTAAACTACTACAAAAATAAAATAATATTAAAAACTAATTTATTCTCTCTCTCTCTCTCTCTCTCTCTCTCTCTCTCTCTCTCTCTCAGGAGTTGGACACTCCTTTCCGGCTCTATGGTTTGACCATGAATCCTCTGTTGTACAGCATCACTCAGGTGGTGATTTTATCTGCAGTGTCAGGAGTCATCAGTGACCTGCTCGGTTTCAATGTGAAGGTGTGTGTGTGTGGGGGGGGCATACAGTTCAGCATCAGTTCAACATCAAGCAGAACATTTAGAGAGGAATAAATGAAGAAACTTCAGACTGGAACTCACCACAACACACGTGACCTCATTTACACGTTTTATTAAAGAAGGTTTTGTGTTCATGATGATTGTAATAGAAATCAATCAGTGTTTGAGTCTTTAATATAATTTTATTAATAGATCAGTGTGCTGAGAGTCACATTCGAGTCTTTACACAGAAACTGAGGTGATTAAGTGAAGAATCTTGTGATAAAAATGATCACAGGAACATTAGAGTTATAATAAATCACTACTTTGGAGTCTAAAGTACATTTGAAGACAAAAACTTGTACTTGTATTTTTACTGGAGTCACATTTTACCCAGTGGATCTTTAACTCAACTACATGTTTTGTGTATTTGATCTACCAGTGGTGTGGAGTGTCGCTGCTCCCACAGTAACTCCACACTCTGTGTGCTGGTGTTTGTGGAGAGGTACAGAGTGTGTGAGAGCAGGATGATGGATGTGTGTAGTTTTTGTATCAGAACGATTTAATGATCATGTACTGATTTTGTGGAAGTGTTTAGTTGCAGAGTTTCTTAATCAGACACTTTCATTTATTATGGATGATTTATTCGAATGATGTCACTGATGAATCTTTGTGTTTACAGCTTTGGAAGATCAAATCTTGACACTGAGGTGTCTTGTGTTCCTGTACCCCCCCGTACCCACTGTAAACACCCCCCAGGCCCGTCCACACCCCACACCCAGACGCAGTGCACAGACGGCACATTGATGGAATCGCTTCCTATTAATCAGGGGACGGTGACGAAGTGTTGAGCGCCTTTCCCCTGTGCTCTATCAGAGTCTGGACGTTTCAGTTGGACAGAAGTTTTATTTTCCTGTGTCTTTGACTCGTCATATCTTTAGCTGCTATTGGAATGTCAATGTTACATTATGCTTCCTTAGGATTATATACAGGATAGACTCGTGTGTGTGTGTGTGTGCGTGTGTGTGTGTGTGTGTGTATTTGTAAGCATGTGGCTCAAAATAATTTATTTGAACAGTTATACTGAGCATGTGATGAAGATGAGGATAAGGAAAACCTCAGAGAAGCAATGCTGAAAATGGAGATGTGTTACGAGCTCAGCAGCAGGTCAGGGTCACGTCAGGTCATACGTGTTATTTTAGAGCAACATATATTAAAGCACTGATTTGGACTGACACGCACACGCACGCACACACACACACACACACACACACACACACACACACACACACACACACACACACACACACAGAGAAGCAGTGTTTTAGTCATGTTTTTATTGTGTTTT
Organism: Silurus lanzhouensis; assembly: GCA_039877035.1. Classification (NCBI taxonomy): domain Eukaryota; kingdom Metazoa; phylum Chordata; class Actinopteri; order Siluriformes; family Siluridae; genus Silurus; species Silurus lanzhouensis. The sequence continues at coordinate 6,519 of JBCEWE010000015.1, forward strand.
GATTTTTCTATGGTGTAAAGAGAGACCTGGTTTGTGGTGGTGTTGTTTTTTACACATCGCTTCCTGTTTGACATTTATTTATTGATTTTTGTTTAAATAATGTGGAGGTCTGTTTCCATATTCAGCTGTTTGTAGGACGGGGTGGAGCTCAGCCTAAATTCTCGATGTCGTGTGTATGAACACGTGTGTTGTGTTTATCAGTGTGTTGATGTTCTGCTCAGTAGTGACACGTTTAATGACTCGCATCAGCAGCTTCACTCACCGGGGCTGTACTCCAGAGTGTGTGGGGGTGTGCGTGTACATTTTTGTTGTGGGTGCAAGTGTGTGGGTGGGTGGGTGTGTGTGGGTGCAAGTGGATGCGTGTGTGTGTGCGAATGTGTGTGGGTGGGTGCGAGTGGGTGCATGTGGGTGCGAGTGGGTGCATGTGTGGGTGTGTGTGTGTGTGTGTGTGTGTGGGGGTGCGAGTGGGTGCATGTGTGTAAGTGTGTGTGGGGGTGCGAGTGGGGGTGTGTGTGTGTGTGGGTGCGTGTGTGTGGGTGCGAGTGTGTGTGTGGGGGGGTGCGAGTGGGTGCAAGTGTGGGTGTGTGTGGGGGTGCGAGTGGGTGCATATGTGTGTGTGGGGGTGCGAGTGGGTGTGGGGGTGCGAGTGGGTGTGTGGGTGCGTGTGTGTGTGTGTGTGGGTGCGAGTGGGTGTGTGGGGGGGTGCGTGTGGGTGCGTGTATGTGTGTGTGGGTGCGAGTGTGTGTGTGTGTGCGAGTGTGTGTGTGGGTGCGTGTGTGTGTGTGGGGGTGCGAGTGGGTGTGTGGGGGTGTGTATGTGTGTGGGTGCGAGTGTGTGTGTGGGTGCGTGTGTGTGGGGGGGTGCGAGTGGGTGTGTGGGTGCGTGTGTGTGGGTGCGAGTGTGTGTGTGTGTGTGGGGGGGGTGCGAGTGGGTGCGTGTATGTGTGTGTGTGTGTGTGTGTGGGGGGGTGCGAGTGGGTGTGTAGGTACGTGTGTGTGGGTGCGAGTGTGTGTGTGGGTGCGTGTGTGTGTGGGGGGGGTGCGAGTGGGTGCGTGTATGTGTGTGTGGGTGGGGGGGGTGCGAGTGGGTGCGTGTATGTGTGTGTGGGTGCGAGTGGGTGCATGTGTGTGAGTGTGTGGGTGCTTGCATGCGAGTCAGAATTTGCACTTTAAAGCAAAGACAGTGTTACTGTGTCGGAGAAGTGACGCCTCAACGACGCTTTATTTCTGGTTTTATTTTTCTGCATTGAAGTTTTTTTTTCTGATTTTGAAATTATTTTAATCCAAAGTGCTTTAATTCTGATTGCTGGACATAAATAAAGAACTGAGCTCCTTCCTGAAACAGGATTTGATCATAGCTGTGTTGGAGAAGGCGCGTGGGTGAGTTCTGTTTCCTGTTCGATGCTGTGACTTTGTGCTCATTAAAACTCTGAGTTACTGAACTGAAATTCACGGATCTTTACAGCGAACACTACGAAGGAGAACCAGATGGGAAAAGATTTGAATATTTGCATGTATTTTACAGAGTTTTATGTTTAATAGGTTTTTTGCCAGCTGGTCAGTTTATATGTTTTTATATAAAAAGTGTGTATAAGTTACTCTGAGACTATTAAGGTACAGATGGAGGAGATAGATGTGCTGTTTGGGTTGCTTTTATCACATTAAAACTGGTTTAAATCGCACCTCACTCTTTGTGTGTGTGTGTGTGTGTGTGTGTGTGTGTGTGTGTGTGTGTGTGTGTGTGTGTGTGTGTGTGTGTGTGTGTGTGTGTGTGCGTGCGTGCGTGGGTGTGTGTGAGAGAGAGAACCTCAGCTCCTTCACTTGTGTTTTTGCAGTAGATTACAGTGGTAACAGCACTCAGCCAGCAGGGGGCGAAAGAGCGCTGCTGTAGCCCCTAAGTGGAGCGCGTTGTTCTGACTTTTATCTTGAAGAACTAACAGGAAATGAATCAGTCGCACAGACAGGAATAAATACTGAGATTTTAAGCTTCACATCATGCATAAAAAAGAAATAGTTACACTTAATTAGTGAAGTTTTCTTCTCTGTATTCATACTGTGATCAGAGACGCGACATCCGGGATACTAATCACTGCCCAGCAACAATTATATAAATAAATACAATTAAATAGTAATTAAAATATATTAATTTGTTATAGAATATAGAATTTGTTGTTCTAAACATTTGTGATAAAAATAATACAAGTTTGTTAAATGATCCAGATAAAATTCTCCACAGATCCATAATTAAATTAAAACTTTTTAAATATTTAGTATAAAAATACACAGTAAAATTTTTTAGAAAAATCCCAAAACATCTGAAATGAGTTTTATGAGTTATACTTCAGTAGCCCTCACGAATCTGAGGTTCTGCTGACATCCTACACCACGCTCTCACTCTCACTCTCAGGGCTGAAGGTAGAGGAGTGTGAACAATGGTAGCTGAAGTCGATGAAGATTCCCTCTGATTTGGAGTCGAGAGACTCCAGAAGTTGGTCTGTGATGGTCTCAGGGCTTTGAGAGAAAACCGTCTGCTCTCTGCATCCCGACAGAGCCGGCTCCTGTTGTACAGACGGGTGTGAGGCTGAAAGCTGCGATGCAGGGTTGGTCTCGGGGCTGGATGTAATGCTGGAGAATGCTGGCTCTTCCTGGCACAAGGTCATCTGGCACACAGAATGTCGGCGGATTCCTGAACTGCCCACTAATGTGGTCTCCGTCTCATATTCTTCCACAGGAGTCAGCATTGGCACGTTGTAACTCTTGGAGCGGACCACAAGGTTTCTTGCAGAGGAGTCTCCGAGGTTGGGCCTGTGCCGCAGCAATCGCTTTTCTGAAACACAGGGACGTGAAAAACATCCAGGTGGAGGTTAATGTCAAATCTTTATCCAACAGACAATCGCTATTCAGATCACCATACAGACCACTATACAGATCACCATACAGTGTACAGACCACCATACAGTGTACATATCACCATACAGACCACCATACAGTGTACATATCATACAGTGTACATATCACCATACATACCACCATACAGTGTACAGACCACCATACAGTGTACATATCACCATACAGACCACCATACAGTGTACATATCACCATACAGACCACCATACAGTGTACAGACCACCATACAGATCACCATACAGTGTACATATCACCATACAGATCACCATACAGTGTACAGACCACCATACAGTGTACATATCACCATACAGACCACCATACAGTGTACATATCACCATACAGACCACCATACAGTGTAAATATCACCATACAGACCACCATACAGTGTACAGATCACCATACAGTGTACAGACCACCATACAGATCACCATACAGTGTACAGACCACCATACAGTGTACAGACCACCATACAGATCACCATACAGTGTACATATCACCATACAGACCACCATACAGTGTACAGACCACCATACAGTGTACAGATCACCATACAGACCACCATACAGTGTACATATCATCAAACAGTGTACAGACCACCATACAGTGTACAGATCACCATACAGATCACCATACAGTGTACAGACCACCATACAGACCACCATACAGTGTACATATCATCAAACAGTGTACAGACCACCATACAGTGTACAGATCACCATACAGATCACCATACAGTGTACAGACCACCATACAGTGTACATATTACCATACAGACCACCATACAGTGTACATATCATCAAACAGTGTACAGACCACCATACAGTGTACAGACCACCATACAGATCACCATACAGTGTACAGACCACCATACAGTGTACATATTACCATACAGACCACCATACAGTGTACAGATCATCATACAGTGTACAACCACCATACAGTGTACATATCATACAGTGTACAGACCACCATACAGTGTACATATCATACAGTGAACAGACCACCATACAGTGTACAGACCACCATACAGTGTACATATTATACAGTGTACAGACCACCATACAGATCACCATACAGTGTACATATCATCAAACAGTGTACAGACCACCATACAGATCACCATACAGTGTACAGATCACCATACAGTGTACAGACCACCATACAGTGTACATATCATCATACAGTGTACATATCACCATACAGACCACTATACAGTGTACAGACCACCATACAGATCACCATACAATGTACATATCACGATACAGTGTACATATCACCATACAGATCACCATACAGTGTACATATCATCATACAGTGTACAGACCACCATACAGATCACCATACAGTGTACAGACCACCATACAGATCACCATACAGTGTACAGACCACCATACAGTGTACATATCACCATACAGACCACCATACAGTGTACATATCATCATACAGTGTACATATCACCATACAGACCACCATACAGTGTACAGACCACCATACAGATCACCATACAATGTACATATCACCATACAGACCACCATACAGATCACCATACAGACCACCATACAGTGTACAGATCACCATACAGTGTACATATCAAACAGTGTACAGACCACCATACAGTGTACAGATCACCATACAGTGTACAGACCACCATACAGATCACCATACAGTGTACATATCACCATACAGACCACCATACAGTGTACATATCATCATACAGTGTACAGACCACCATACAGTGTACAGATCACCATACAGATCACCATACAGTGTACATATCATCATACAGTGTACATATCACCATACAGTGTACATATCACCATACAGATCACCATACAGTGTACATATCATCATACAGTGTACAGACCACCATACAGTGTACAGACCACCATACAGTGTACATATCACCATACAGATCACCATACAGTGTACAGACCACCATACAGATCACCATACAGTGTACAGACCACCATACAGTGTACATATCACCATACAGACCATTATACAATGTACAGACCACCATATAGATCACCATACAGTGTACATATCACCATACAGACCACCATATAATGTACAGACCTCCATACAGTGTATATATCATCATAGTGTACAAATCACAATACAGTGTATATATCCTCATACAGTGTACAGACCACCATACAGATCATCATACTGTGTACAGACCACCATACAGACCACCATACAGTGTACAGACCACCATACAGTGTACAGACCACCATACAGTGTACAGATCACCATACAGACCACCATACAGTGTACAGACCACCATACAGTGTACAGACCACCATACAGACCACCATACAGATCACCATACAGTGTACAGATCACCATACAGATCATCATACAGTGTACAGACCACCATACAGATCACCACACAGTATACAGACCACCATACAGATCACCATACAGTGTACAGACCACCATACAGTGTACAGACCACCATACAGTGTACAGATCACCATACAGACCACCATACAGATCACCATACAATGTACAGATCACCATACAGATCATCATACAGTGTACAGACCACCATACAGATCACCACACAGTATACAGACCACCATACAGTGTACAGACCACCATACAGTGTACAGACCTCCATACAGATTATCATACAGACCACCATACAGTGTACAGATCACTATACAGACCACCATACAGTGTACAGACCTCCATACAGATCACCATTCAGTGTACAGACCACTATACAGTGTACAGATCACCATACAGTGTACAGACCACCATACAGATCACCATACAGTGTACAGACCACCATACAGTGTACAGACCACCATACAGTGTACAGACCACCATACAGATCACCATACAGTGTACAGACCACCATACAGACCACCATACAGTGTACAGACCACCATACAGACCACCATACAGTGTACAGACCACCATACAGATCACCATACAGTGTACAGACCACCATACAGACCACCATACAGTGTACAGACCACTATACAGACCACCATACAGTGTACAGACCACCATACAGATAACCATACAGTGTACAGACCACCATACAGATCACCATACAGTGTACAGACCACCATACAGTGACAGACCACCATACAGATCACCACACAGTATACAGACCACCATACAGACCACCATACAGTGTACAGACCACCATACAGTGTACAGACCACCATACAGATTATCATACAGACCACCATACAGTGTACAGATCACTATACAGACCACCATACAGTGTACAGATCACTATACAGACCACCATACAGTGTACAGACCTCCATACAGATCACCATTCAGTGTACAGACCACTATACAGTGTACAGACCACCATACAGTGTACAGACCACCATACAGATCACCATACAGTGTACAGACCACCATACAGACCACCATACAGTGTACAGACCACCATACAGATCACCATACAGTGTACAGACCACCATACAGTGTACAGACCACCATACAGATCACCATACAGTGTACAGACCACCATACAGACCACCATACAGTGTACAGACCACCATACAGATCACCATACAGTGTACAGACCACCATACAGACCACCATACAGTGTACAGATCACCATACAGATCACCATACAGTGTACAGACCACCATACAGATCACCATACAGTGTACAGACCACATACAGACCACCATACAGTGTACAGACCACCATACAGACCCATACAGTGTACAGACCACCATACAGACACCATACAGTGTACAGACCACCATACAGACACCATACAGTGTACAGACCACCATACAGACACATTACAGAACAACAGATCACCATACAGTGTACAGACCACCATACAGATCACCATACAGTGTACAGACCACCATACAGATCACCATACAGTGTACAGACCACCATACAGTGTACAGACCACCATACAGTGTACAGACCACCATACAGTGTACAGACCACCATACAGATCACCATACAGTGTACAGACCACCATACAGTGTACAGACCACCATACAGATCACCATACAGTGTACAGACCACCATACAGTGTACAGACCACCATACAGATCACCATACAGTGTACAGACCACCATACAGACCACCATACAGTGTACAGACCACCATACAGATCACCATACAGTGTACAGACCACCATACAGACCACCATACAGTGTACAGATCACCATACAGATCACCATACAGTGTACAGACCACCATACAGACCACCATACAGTGTACAGACCACCATACAGTGTACAGACCACCATACAGATCACCATACAGTGTACAGACCACCATACAGATCACCATACAGTGTACAGACCACCATACAGACCACCATACAGTGTACAGACCACCATACAGACCACCATACAGTGTACAGACCACCATACAGTGTACAGACCACCATACAGATCACCATACAGTGTACAGACCACCATACAGATCACCATACAGTGTACAGACCACCATACAGACCACCATACAGTGTACAGACCACTATACAGACCACCATACAGTGTACAGACCACCATACAGATAACCATACAGTGTACAGACCACCATACAGATCACCATACAGTGTACAGACCACCATACAGTGACAGACCACCATACAGATCACCACACAGTATACAGACCACCATACAGACCACCATACAGTGTACAGACCACCATACAGTGTACAGACCACCATACAGATTATCATACAGACCACCATACAGTGTACAGATCACTATACAGACCACCATACAGTGTACAGATCACTATACAGACCACCATACAGTGTACAGACCTCCATACAGATCACCATTCAGTGTACAGACCACTATACAGTGTACAGACCACCATACAGTGTACAGACCACCATACAGATCACCATACAGTGTACAGACCACCATACAGACCACCATACAGTGTACAGACCACCATACAGATCACCATACAGTGTACAGACCACCATACAGTGTACAGACCACCATACAGATCACCATACAGTGTACAGACCACCATACAGACCACCATACAGTGTACAGACCACCATACAGATCACCATACAGTGTACAGACCACCATACAGACCACCATACAGTGTACAGATCACCATACAGATCACCATACAGTGTACAGACCACCATACAGATCACCATACAGTGTACAGACCACCATACAGACCACCATACAGTGTACAGACCACCATACAGATCACCATACAGTGTACAGACCACCATACAGACCACCATACAGTGTACAGACCACCATACAGACCACCATACAGTGTACAGACCACCATACAGATCACCATACAGTGTACAGACCACCATACAGATCACCATACAGTGTACAGACCACCATACAGATCACCATACAGTGTACAGACCACCATACAGACCACCATACAGTGTACAGACCACCATACAGTGTACAGACCACCATACAGTGTACAGACCACCATACAGTGTACAGACCACCATACAGTGTACAGACCACCATACAGATCACCATACAGTGTACAGACCACCATACAGTGTACAGACCACCATACAGATCACCATACAGTGTACAGACCACCATACAGACCACCATACAGTGTACAGACCACCATACAGATCACCATACAGTGTACAGACCACCATACAGACCACCATACAGTGTACAGATCACCATACAGATCACCATACAGTGTACAGACCACCATACAGACCACCATACAGTGTACAGACCACCATACAGTGTACAGACCACCATACAGATCACCATACAGTGTACAGACCACCATACAGATCACCATACAGTGTACAGACCACCATACAGACCACCATACAGTGTACAGACCACCATACAGACCACCATACAGTGTACAGACCACCATACAGTGTACAGACCACCATACAGATCACCATACAGTGTACAGACCACCATACAGATCACCATACAGTGTACAGACCACCATACAGATCACCATACAGTGTACAGATCACTGCGGCTTATAGACAGGTGTGGCTTATTTATGTTAAAAATAAAAATATTTGTAAAATTCAGTGCGTGTGCTTCATAGTCCGGAAATTACGGTACTTCTTTAAAGGTTCACAATCTTCATGAGGTGGGAGGTGACTGGAGCTGGAGGAACCTCAGGATTCCTCGGGATGGGGAGAGAAAGAGAAGCAGTGGAGAGGAATTAGCGTAGCTGCTGTTCATGATATTAACAGCACAAGTTGATAATGTGATGTGATCAGATGTTCTGGAGCACAAGGTTATGATGTGATGTGTGTTATGTGTAGAACTCGCTAAAAACACACGTCTTTAATCTGCACTTAAACTGGGAGAGTGTGTCTGAACCCCGAACACTGTCAGGAAGACTATTCCAGAGTTTAGGAGCTAAATGTGAGAATGTTCTACCACCTTTAGTGGACTTTGCTATTCTAGGAACTACTAGAAGCCCAGAGTTTTGAGATCTCAGGGAGCGTGGCGGATTGTAGCGTGTTAGAAGACTGGAGATACATGGAGATAAACCATTTAGTGCTTTATAAGTGAGAAGCTGTAGTTTGTAGTGGATTTGTAACTTAACAGGAAGCCAGTGTAGGAACGAGAAGATCGGGGTTATATGGTGATATTTTCTCCACCTTGTGAGACTCTGACTGCTGCATTCTGAAGTAACTGAAGCTTGTTTATTAATGATGCAGGACATCCACCTAGTAACGCATTACAGTAGTCTATTCTGGAGGTCATGAACGCATGGACGAGCTTCTCTGCATCAGATATAGACAACATGTTTCTTAACTTAGAAATATTTCTAAGGTGAAAGAAGGCTGTTTTAGTAACTTGGCTGATGTGATTTTTAAAAGACATGTTGCTCTAAAATAACTCCCAGGTCTTTTACCGCTGAACCAGTGGTTACAGAACATCCGTCTAAATGCAGGTTGAGATGCTGGAGCTTCTGTATACTGGTTTTTGGGCTGATGAGCAAAATCTCCGTCTTATCAGTATTTAATAATAGAAAGTTATGAATCATCCAGTCTTTCAATTCTTTAACACACTCAGTTATCCGAGCTAACCCAGCCATTAGGGAGGCACAAGCCAGTGCACTCTTAGTGCCGGTCCCAAGCCGGATAAATAGGGAGGGTTGCGTTAGGAAGGAATCCAGCGTAAAACAAGAGTCAAATCGAATATGCGGATCACGATTAAGAATTTCATACCGGATCGGTCGAGGCCCGGGTTAACAACTCAGTTATCCGAGCTAATTAAGTGTGTCACCTGGTTTTGAATTGAGCTGTATCATCTGGTTTTACAGATCAGCAAACAGTGTACAGACCACCATACAGTGTACAGATCAGCATACAGACCACCATACAGTGTACAGATCAGCATACAGACCACCATACAGTGTACAGATCACCATAGTGTACAGATCACCATACAGACCACCATACAATGTACTAATCTCTATACAGACCACCATACAGTGTACAGATCAGCATACAGACCACCATACAGTGTACAGATCACCATAGTGTACAGATCACCATACAGACCACCATACAATGTACTAATCTCTATACAGACCACCATACAGTGTACAGATCAGCATACAGACCACTATACAGTGTACTAATCTCTATACAGATCACTATACAGTGTACAGATCACTATACAGATCAGTGCGAAGGTGATTTTACCTCTCATAGTGTTAGTTTATTTTCACAGTGATATCAGTATAATACAAACACAGCCATTTCCAAACTGTATGACAGCAGTGAGGTGTGTGAGGCGAACACACACTCCATCAGGAGTTTTTACTGACACTCACCGAGCACACAGGAACACTGCGCCACACATCCATCACTGGTGTACAGGCCGTGTGTGCCCAGGTACGGAGATACAACCTTCTGAATCAGAGACTCCAACTTTAAATAGTCCTCACTCACTCCTCTAGACTCATGTACCCCCTGTAACACACACACACACACACACACACACACCACACACACACACACACACACACACACACACACAATCATTTATTACAGCAGAATAAAAGCCATTCCTCTGCTGCTTCTTTTCAAAATAACTTTCCAGTGTTTTAAATAATTTTACTACA
>JBCEWE010000015.1:25000-42500 GCA_039877035.1 Silurus lanzhouensis
TTCTTGGTTGTGACTAATGTTAGAATATTTGGTTTAAACTGTGAAGTAAACAAGTGTGACCATGAACATAATCAATATGTTGTTATGACCTAAACGACCTGTACATAATAATTCAGTAGCAGAAATATTAGTTTGGATGAACAGAGAACGGCTTCATGCTCGCTATGAGTCCTAGCAGGAAAAGAAAACCAGGAAACGCTCTTCGATCTTTACCACCGACCCCCCCCCCCCCCCCCCCCCCCAGTGTAATGTGAAGGAAAGATTTTAAAACACATTTTTAAAACCATTAATTGAAACGACTTGAACCCTAAGCAACATATCTGTAATGAAAAAAAACTAAATGGAGTGGAGAAAAAGAAACAGAGTGCAGAAAAGAACCCTTCAGTAGAAGACAACCATTTAAACCACAACCTTCTTCTGGCCTGTGTAACATCTTCATCTTACATTCAGGATTTTATTTTAATTAAATATTTTTAGAATCAGATCATTAAATGCACCTTAACACGACTATAATCACTAACATACAACATTAATTCAGGGTATTTCACACGATTCAGAAGGTTCACCATTTCTACATGTAGAAGAAATCGTGGGATTTTCCCCTCTGATTTTCTCTCCCCTGGTTCCCTCCCAGCATTCAGGGCTCGCAAGCTTCCACATCATCAAACTGCTGCTCATCCTGGTGTTGCTTTTTCTTTAATTCACATGGCTGAACTGTGAAACACACAGCAGGAAACTCTGAACTAAAGCATTTTTCCTCCAGCAGTTTGTGACCAGACGTGATGGTGCAAACGAGAAAAACACCACAGCATCATCTAAAAATACATCTTCTGCCAAAGGTTACAATGTGATGAGTAAAGTGGCAGGTGAGAACAACGACCACAATCCAGTTTATTGTCCTGCAGCTCCCAAAAAGTATACAAAGTCCCCTAAATATATTATATCTGTACTCTAGTCATTTGCAATCCGTCATGGCCTCCAGTCTCTGTGTTCCTCACTCCTTCATCCTCAGGTGATTTGGAGACTTTTCCAGGAACCCTGTTTGGAATCCAATCTACAAGAATGTGATTGAGTGTAGTAGGTGTGAAAGCACCCTGGTCCTGATCCTAACCCTGAACCTGACTGCAGTCTGTCTTCATTACCTGTGAAGTTCTGACCACAAGGGATGATTTCAGGAAACAGGTATCAGTCTTGCAGATTTACTCTACACAAGATCCCGAGATCACATCAGATCAGAATGGCAGATCAGACCAGTACATCTGCTCTCAGATGGATCGAGTGGAGTAGATCTATCCGCACCTACCCAGTTTTCTCCTTCCTCCCATGCAGCTCTACATGTTCCACAGTTCAGCGTATCTGTGGCTGTAGTCTCACCACAGATACGGATGTAGTCTCGTCTCACCTTCAGTCCAGCGCGCGCGATCGCTACCTGCTCTCAAAGCGCGTGCGCGTGTCCGTGCAGGCGGAGCGTACCTGTGTGCGCGTGTCCGTGCGCGTGTCCGTGCAAGCGGAGCGTACCTGTGTGCGCGTGTCCGTGCAGGCGGAGCGCACCTGTGTGCGCGTTTCCGTGCGCGTGTCCGTGCAGGCGGAGCGTACCTGTGTGCGCGTGTCCGTGCGCGTGTCCGTGCAGGCGGAGCGTACCTGTGTGCGCGTGTCCGTGCAGGCGGAGCGCACCTGTGTGCGCGTTTCCGTGCGCGTGTCCGTGCAGGCGGAGCGCACCTGTGTGCGCGTTTCCGTGCGCGTGTCCGTGCAGGCGGAGCGTACCTGTGTGCGCGTGTCCGTGCGCGTGTGCGGGGGAGGGTGGTGATGAAGGTGCAGGGTGAAGGTCGAGGCTGAGCTCCAGTACACAGTTAAAGATCAACTCATTTGTGTGTACAGTAAATCAGACTCTCTGTGATTCCTGCATCATCTTTTAAGCTCTTTCACAGGAAACTCACTGGATGACTTTGAGGAGCTTCAGATCAACACTGATAGGAACTCACTCACCTGCTCAGGCCAGGAGCCGTCTCACCAAGTGCAAACTCTAACTGCATGTGTTCTCCTACACGGACATTTATTACTATTCCAGCCGTCTGAAACTCTCACACTGTGTCCTGATCTGCATCTGGGCTGAGGAGACTTCTCAGATATGAAAGTAATAGTACTGAGGATTATGAGTGTGGATGAAAACAGATGGGAGTGAACAGGGGAGGAATTCTAATCAGGGCCACACTGCACAAAAGGAGACCCTGAAGCCTACAAATGCTCATTACACACCTCACCACACACCTCACCACACACCCCACCACACACCTCACCACACACCTTACCACGCACCTTACCACGCACCTTACCACACACCCCACCACACACCCCACCACACACCTCACCACACACCTCACCACACACCTTACCACACACCCCACCACACACCCCACCACACACCTTACCACACACCCCACCACACACCTCATCACACACTTCACCACACACCCCACCACACACCTCACCACACACCCCACCACACGCCTCGCCACACACCCCACCACACACCTTACCACACACCTCACCACACCACACACCTTACCACACACCCCACCACGCACCTCACCACGCACCCCACCACACACCCCACCACACACCCCACCACACACCTCACCACGCACCTTACCACACACCCCACCACACACCTTACCACACACCCCACCACACACCTTACCACACACCCCACCACACACCTTACCACACACCCCACCAAACACCCCACCACACACCTCACCACACACCCCACCACACACCTTACCACACACCCCACCACACACCTCACCACACACCCCACCACACACCTCACCACACACCCCACCACACACCTCACCACACACCTCACCACACACCTTACCACACACCCCACCACGCACCTCACCACGCACCCCACCACACACCCCACCACACACCCCACCACACACCCCACCACACACCTCGCCACACACCCCACCACACACCTCACCACACACCTCACCACACACCCCACCACGCACCTTACCACACACCCCACCACACACCCCACCACACACCTCACCACACACCCCACCACACACCTTACCACACACCCCACCACACATCCCACCACACACCTCACCACACACCCCACCACGCACCTTACCACACACCCCACCACACACCCACCACACACCTTACCAGACACCTCACCACACCACACACCTTACCACACACCTTACTACACACCCCACCACGCACCTCACCACGCACCCCACCACACACCCCACCACACACCTCACCACACACCCCACCACACACCACACACCTCACCACACACCCCACCACACACCTTACCACACACCCCACCACACACCTTACCACACACCCCACCACACACCTCATCACACACTTCACCACACACCCCACCACACACCCCACCACACACCTCACCACACACCTTACCACACACCCCACCACACACCCCACCACCCACCTCGCCACACACCCCACCACACACCTCACCACACACCTCACCACACACCCCACCACACACCTCACCACACACCTCACCACACACCCCACCACACACCTTACCACACACCCCACCACACACCTTACCACACACCCCACCACACACCCCACCACCCACCTCGCCACACACCCCACCACACACCCCACCACACACCCCACCACACACCTTACCACACCCCACCACACACCTTACCACACACCCCACCACACACCTTACCACACACCTCACCACACGCCTCACCACACGCCTCACCACACGCCTCACCACACACCCCACCACACACCTCACCACACACCCCACCACACACCTTACCACACACCCCACCACACACCTCACCACACACCTCACCACACACCTCACCACACACACCACCACACACCTTACCACACCCCACCACACGCCTCACCACACGCCTCACCACACGCCTCACCACACGCCCCACCACACGCCCCACCACACGCCCCACCACACACCCCACCACAAGCCTCACCACACACCCCACCACACACCTTACCACACACCTCACCACACACCTCACCACACGCCCCACCACACGCCTCACCACGCACCCCACCACGCACCTCACCACACACCCCACCACACACCTCACCACACACCTCACCACACACCTTACCACACCCCACCACACACCTTACCACACACCTCACCACACACCTCACCACACGCCTCACCACACACCTCACCGCACGCCTCACCACACCTCACCATACGCCCCACCACACGCCCCACCACACGCCCCACAACACGCCCCACAACACGCCTCACCACACGCCCCACCACACGCCCCACCACACCCCCACACACGCCTCACCACACGCCCCACCACACGCCTCACCACACGCCCCACCACACGCCCCACCACACGCCTCACCACACGCCCCACCACACGCCTCACCACACGCCTCACGACACGCCCCACCACACGCCCCACCACACGCCCCACCACACGGCTCACCACACGGCTCACCACACGCCTCACCACACGCCTCACCACACCGCCACCACACGCCTCACCACACCGCCTCACCACACGCCTCACCACACGGCTCACCACACGCCCCACCACACGACTCACCACACACCCCACCACACACACCTCACCACACACCTCACCGCACGGCTCACCACACACACACACTCACACGCACGCACTCACTCACTCACTCACTCACTCACTCACTCACTCACACACGCACGCACGCACGCACACACGCATGCGCGTATATCAAAGCGAATTTCCACCTTGAAATTAATTGAAATGCCATTAATCCGTTCCAGCCCCAAAAATGCACCCCAGTTGTTTTTGTTACGTGATTTTGAATAAGAAAAATGTATTTATAAATGACAAATCCTGTATAAAAACGTAATAAAAGAGAATGTAAAGATATAATAAGGTTTTATTCAGTGTATTTTCCTTGGAGATGAGACGACTTGAGCTAACGAAAACGCCGGTGGGTGAGTCCTGTACACTACGTATCCCTAAACTTTAAAATTTTGACTTTTTCTTCTTTGCTTATCTTAATTTTCGTCACAGTCTTCGATTTCTGGCTTCGATTCGCCATCTAGCAGCGACGTCTCAAGCTCGTACCTCAACTTTTTGCTCGCGTATCAAAGCAAAAAATCGACAGAGTGGCCGCTCGTATCTCGAAAAACTCGTATGTTAGGGCACTCGTATGTCGAGGTACCACTGTATATATGTTTATATATATATATGTTTATTTGACACAAATCCACTTCCTGTATGTTATTTGTATTTCTCTGAGGAATATCAGATTATGACCCTGTGTGTGTTTCGCTCTGAGGAGATCAGACTGGGCTGGAATTTTTGGAATGTCCTGTGTTGCAGAAGGAGTTTTTAATGAGGCGCAGCAGGAAACTGAAGCTGTTCTGTATTTAATCTTTAACACCAGCTGAATCTGAAACAAACCGCAAAATATTTTCTTTTTTACATCTAGTTATGAGCACCATGTCTCTGTTCCACACACACCCTGCATCTTGTGTAGAAACGTAAGTGTTGTGAAAACATTTCACTTTGTCATTCCTGCCCTTTTATTACGGGTCACCAGGTGTAATGTTTACAGAGATAACATTCACACCGACATGACCGTGTGTGAACATTGAGCATTTTCCCCAACGATTCTCAAATATATAATTGCGAATGACACTTTGACACACTTGCACACGTTAGAGTCACGTGAGTGTAAAGTGCTGTGATATTGACATTAAAATATGTATTTAGTGAAACATTTTTATTAAATAAGATTAGCTCTTAATAAGAGTCTATTCAAGGCCTTTCTCACTTTACAGCACAAAGAAACAATAAACGCTGCAGGCAGAGTGCACACACACACACACACACACACACACACACACACACACGAGATGGTGATGGGATATAG
Organism: Silurus lanzhouensis; assembly: GCA_039877035.1. Classification (NCBI taxonomy): domain Eukaryota; kingdom Metazoa; phylum Chordata; class Actinopteri; order Siluriformes; family Siluridae; genus Silurus; species Silurus lanzhouensis. Next base: position 30,932 of record JBCEWE010000015.1, read on the forward strand.
GCAGGTTAATTTACACCAGGTCCTTCATAAAATCCAGGCAGCATGTTTCTCACACACACATTTAAGATCATGTGTGTGTGTGGACTGAACTACAACAGGTTGTAGAACAGGAAATTGGTTGCATGTATTTTTAGGTCAGGTTTTTCTCTGCAAATAAAATATTGTAATATATCACATTTTATTAGGAACACTTGCACATTTATGCTGTAATGCAATCAGCCAACTAATTCAGGTTACTGATGAAGGTCTCCACATGTCCTTATTCTTTATATTTTAAACTGTAGAAGATCCTTTCTCAGGAAAGAGTAAAGTTCTGAAACTGCTGCATCATTAATTTATTTTGGACCCATCTCCGGCCTCTTCCAGGCTTTTAAAAGCCTCTCTTGTACGTTTCCCAGGTTCCTGCTTAATTTACTCCATTGAAACTGCTTCAGAATAATCACATTTGCAACATGAAGTGAAAAAACATTTTGTGTTTGCGATGTTTTTACAGGTCAGGTCACAGTGGATTAACACAGCATTGTTTTGGGATTTATTTTGACTGAAGTCGGAATTTAAGGTATATTGAGGTAAGTTTTGCTAACAGGTAGCTTTTACTAGGTTTTTCTTCGCTTATCACAGCTTACGCTCGCATTGGTTCCAAGAGCCAATTCAACTGAATGGTTGGAAGTCCAATTCTAACTAATGAACATAATGATATTTTACTTCCAATTTATTTATTAATAAACAATGTTGACTAAGTCATGTATATTACTCAAACAAACTAAGTGATGCTTTCAGCCAAAACTAATTTTGTTTAACTGTTTTACATAAAAACATTTAATAATTTTACAATGTTTTTACTTTTTACATTTTTTAAATAACAATTTGCTTTCCTTAGTTGTGCATTTGGCCTGACCACTTAATTCAGCAGGATTTTGACACATATTTCTATCAAGTCAAGTCAAGTCAAGTCAAGTTTATTTGTATAGCGCTTTTCACAACAGACATTGTCTCAAAGCAGCTTTACACAAATCAACAGTGATGGTGAATGGTGTGAATTTGTCCCTGATGAGCAGCCGTGGTGACTGTGGCAAGGAAAAACTCCCTTAGATGTTATGAGGAAGAAACCTTGAGAGGAACCAGACTCAAAAGGGGAACCCATCCTCATTTGGGTGACATCAAGAGTTTGATCATAAATCTTCCAACAATACAGAACACTGGAGAGTGAGAACTAACATGATTACTGGAGTATAAGATTATAAGTGATGTTCTTTCTGCAGTCTTATACAGTCTATATGGTTAGTAGCTCCTAGTTTTATGAGCTCAGCATTTGTGATCACCACAGATCCAGCATCAGCTTCTCCATGCCAGAGCCTTTAAACACTCCAGGACGTCCAATGTCAAAACTCCACACATGTAGCGGGATCCAAATGGCACTGGTACGTCTCTAGATGGTTCGGGATGTTTGTGAGTTCGGCATCAACTTCTTCAAAGGTCCGTAATCATCACGAGGTGGGAGGTGACTGGAGCTGGCCAAACCTCAGGGTGTCTCGGGATGGGGAGAGAAAGAGAAGCAGTGGAGAGCAATTAGCGTAGCTGCTGTTCATGATATTAACAGCACAAGTTGATAATGTGCATGTGATCAGATGTTCTGGAGCACAAGGTTATGATGTGATGTGTGTTATGTGTAGGCTTTGCTAAAAAGATATGTTTTTAATCTACACTTAAACTGGGAGAGTGTGTCTGAGCCCCGAACACTGTCAGGAAGACTATTCCAGAGTTTAGGAGCTAAATGTGAAAATGCTCTACCACCTTTAGTGGACTTTGCTATTCTAGGAACTACTAGAAGCCCAGAGTTTTGAGATCTCAGGGAGCGTGGCGGATTGTAGCGTGTTAGAAGACTGGATAGATACATGGGAGCCAAACCATTTAGTGCTTTATAAGTGAGAAGTAATAGTTTGTAGTCTATTCGAAACTTAACAGGAAGCCAGTGTAGGGACGATAAGATCGGGGTTATGTGATCATATTTTCTTGCCCTTGTAAGAACTCTGGCTGCTGCATTCTGGACTAACTGAAGCTTGTTTATTAATGACGCAGGACATCCACCTAGTAACGCATTACAGTAGTCTATTCTGGAGGTCATGAACGCATGGACGAGCTTCTCGGCATCGGATATGGACAACATATTTCTTAGCTTAGAAATATTTCTAAGGTGAAAGAAGGCTGTTTTTGTAACTTGATTGATATGATTTTTGAAATCACTTCAGCATAATTACATTAATTATAATTTCCAACAATGAATAATATCAGGCATGGAGAACAGAAACACGGTGGTGGTCGTGTCAGCATGGGCTTGCATTGTAGACCTTCACACAACTGAGCAGTATTTCACTTTCATCCATTTTCAGGATTTGCTTTTAAATCATTCAGTGATTAGTGAAGTAAAGAGTTTTCCACACTGTTCCAGTATTTCAGACTGTATGTTATTAAATAATTCTGTCCATGCACAAAAACAAACTGTAAACACACTGTAAACAGACACTGTAAACAGACACCGTAAACACACACGGTAAAAACACACTGTAAACACACATTGCAAACACACTGTAAACACACTCTGTAAACAGACACTGTAAACACACTGTAAACACACACACACACACACATACACATATACATACACACACACACACACACACACACACACACACACACACACACACACACTGTAAACACACTGTAAAGACACACTTTGAACACAATGTAAAAACACAATGTAAAAACACACTGTAAACACACACACACACACACACACACACACACACACACACACACACACACACACACACACACACACTGTAAACACACTTTAAACACAATGTAAAAACACACTGTAAAGACACACTGTAAAGACACACTGTAAACACAGTATTTTACAGTATGTGTTTACAGTATGTGTTTGCAGTGTGTTTACAGTGTGTTTTTACATTAAAGTGTGTCTTTAAACACACAAGCACACACTGCAAACACACACTGCAAACACACTGTAAACATACACTGTAAAAACACACTGTAAACATACAGTGTAAACACACTGTTAACATACACACTGTAGACACGCTGTAAAAATACTTTCAACACACACTGTAAACATGCACTGTAAAAATACACTGTAAACACTGTAAAATATACTGTAAAACACATTGTAAACTGTAAACAAACACACACACACACACACACACACACACACACACACACACACACACACACACACACACACTGTAAACACTGTAAACCACACTTTAAACAGACACTGTAAACACACACACACACACACACACACACACACACACACACACACACACACACACACACACTGCAAACACACTGTAAAAATACTTCAAACACGCACTGTAAACACACACTGTAAACACATACTGTAAAACACACTGTAAACATATACTTTAATACACACTGTTAACATACACTTCAAACACACTGTAAACTGTAAACACACGCACACACTGTAAACACACTGTAAACACACTGTAAACACGCACTGCAAACACACACTGCAAACACACACACACACACACACACACACACACACACACACACACACACACACACACACACACACACACACACACAGTAAACACACATACTGCAAACACACTGTAAACATAAACTGTAAAACACAATGCAAACATACACTGCAAACACACTGTAAAACACACTTAACATACACATTGTAAACACACTGTAAAACACACTTAACATACACATTGTAAACACACTGTAAAAATACTTTAAACACACATTGTAAACATGTACTGTAAATGTGCACTGTAAACACACTGTAAAATATACTGTAAAACACAATGTGAACTGTAAACACACTGTAAACACACTGTAAAAATATTTTAAACACACAATGTAAACACATACTGTAAAACATACTGGAAACACATACTGTAAAACACACTGTAAACATACACTGCAAACACACTGTAAAACTGTAAACACACACACACACACACACACACACACACACACACACACACACACACACTGCAAACACACTGTAAACATATACTGTAAACATATACTGTAAAACACACTGTAAAAACACACTGTAAACACACACACACACACACACACACACACACACACACACACACACACACACACACACTGTAAGCACACTGTAAAAATACTTTAAACACACACACTGTAAACACACTGTAAACATGCACTGTAAACACACACTGTAAACACATACTGTAAAACACACTGTAAACATACACTTCAAACACACTGTAAAACTGTAAACACACACACCACACACACACACACACACACACACACACACACACTGTAAACACACTGTAAACACACTTTAAACACACACACACACACACACACACACACACACACACACACACACACACACACACACACACACACAGTAAACACACTGTAAAAACACTAAACACAATTTAAAAACACACTGTAAACACACACACACACACACACACACACACACACACACACACACACACTGTAAAAACACTAAACACAATGTAAAAACACACTGTAAACACACACACACACACACACACACACACACACACACACACACACACACTGTAAGCACACTGTAAAACACTTTGTAAGCACCAACTGTAAACACACACTGTAAACATACACTGTTAACACACTGTAAAAATACATAATAAACACACTCTGTAAACACACACTCATTAATGTATTGGAATGAAATCCTAATTTCCTTTGTATTTTATAAACAGTACTCTGAACATCATTCTGTATCAAAGAGCAGCACAACACAAACACAAAATCAACCATGTTTGGAGGTGAACATGTCCATCTGATTGCACTGTTTACCCACAAACTTTGTGTGTGGAGTGAAGCTGGAACTACATGAAGACTACTTCTTGTAGAAAATTGTCCCACTCCTGATTTGAATCAGCCGGCCTGATGCCTGCAGGTTTAATAACATTTAACTCGGCTATGCTGTTATGTAAATTGGTCCACACACTCAAGGAGAAAAGGTGAAAATCCACATCATTTTTTCACAGTTTGCAATTAATATGGTTTGGTCACCACCCTAAAAAAATTCAATTCAAAGAAATTCCACTTTTACTCCATTTATTAATCTTTAGTAGCTACTTTGTCCTGGTCAGGGCTGATCTGGAACCTATCCTGGGACTGCAATGAACAATGTGGAAATACAGAGGAACATGAGCAGATCATTGTGCACACACAATCTGACCTGAGGGCATTTTTGTGTGTTACTGGCATTTATTTAGTATTCCAGGGTTTATTACAGCCACTCAGGGATGGTGTATCTGTGAGGTGTGAATGCTCCACCTGGTCCACTGCATCACCCTGCTTTACTAAAGAACAGAAGTGTAAAATGTAAAAATTTATGTAAGTGGAAAAGAAACATTTTCTCTTACATATTTAATGCCTTTTTATTATTATTATTATTATTATTATTATTATTATTATTATTATTATTATTTTTTTATATATTATATATTATATATTATATTATATATATATATATATTATATATATATATATATATAATACTGTGTTCAGAATGAACTATTCCTGGTTCTCAGAATTCTCAGAATAGCATATATGGTCATATGTCAGTTTAGTTCATTTAGTTGATACACAAGGCCACAATTCCATTGGTGTTTTTTTTTTCAATCATTTATTTTAATTACTTATGGTGCTAATGGTGATTGTAAATTGCACAGTTGGATTTGTTGACAGTCATAATATATTCCATCCAGTGGCTCTGTGTGGATAAGGGGTGGGTAATAATATTGATTGTTTTCGCCATAATGCTATTTCACGCTATTATACTGTTTACACGTGATGGACAGTTGTGTATTTCTGTATTATTCTATTTTTGTAAGCGGTGTGTGTTAGACAATAACGCTGATTCTGCTGCCCTCTGCTGTTACAGAGGAGTACTTCCACCGTCCCCTGTGAAAAGTCTCATCCAATTCTTCTGTACAGCTCAACTAATATAATCTCAAACTGATCTGTATAACTCTACTAATAAAATCAAATATACTGTCCAGTGAATGAAGGGTGAGAAGCCCATTCTGTAAGACAAGTCGATCTATTTGAAGTTTCCTCCATTCCGTGAGGAGCCAATATCAAACCTGTGGTCACATCTGAAAAATAATGAGACTGGTTTCCAATGCTATGGACAAGCGAAGAAGAAAGTCTTGTCTGATGAACCAATGAGATTCTGTTGTCTGAACAACTGGTTGATGGCAGTGACTTTCTCTCTGGAAGCCAGTTTGTTGGTGGAGATTCCAGGCGACATGGCTCTGCCAGACCTGAGGAACAGTCCATGTGGTTAACGGATGTAGAATGCATTTATAATGCATAATCACTAATCACTAATAATCACTATAATGCATTTATTTGTATTTGTGTGTTTTAAAACATTTTGATAAGATGATGAATGTAGATATATTTGTTCTTAGATCTTTCTAAAACATTGCTGTTAGGATGCTGACAATTGACCTTAAAAAAGTGTTTATATTTCACCTCTTGTAACCAGTAACCAGTATTCGGATGCAGTTCATGCAGTGCAGCATTGATGTGAGAGATCAGCACTATTCATGTGTGTTTGCGTGTCCATGTTCTAATCCCACAATCCTGAAACTTTAGAACATGGACACGCAAACACACATGAATAGTGCTGATCTCTCACATCAATGCTGCACTGCATGAACTGCATCCGCTACCCACTGGTCCACAAACGTGGTGTTGGTAAAATGATGGATTTATTATTTTCATTCTGTACTGATACACTTTTTTTACTTTCCTTATTAACAGTGTAGCCTAAAAAACACTAACAGTGTTTTGGTTTGGAGCCTTGGAATAGCTGCTATCTGAAGTCACCCTGAACACAACACCCTGAAAAGATGGGCTGAAATTGTATTTACTTTATAAGTATTCAGACAAATAAATATTTGAGTTTAGGACTTTAGCTTTAAGTCTTCTTTTATAAAAGCAAGATTTGTGCAGTTCCTGCTGGCAGATCCGTTCAGACTCAGTCAGAGTGAATGGGTAGTTTATATAAACTGTCATTTTTCAACTGCATCACCTCCTTCCTGCCGCTGAGAAGCTAAACCACGGCTATGGCATGAGCAGTTAATGGCAGTTCATATAGTAAAAGGAATGAAGTAAAAATGTGACTTGTCTAATGATTGTGTTCAGTTTGGTACCTTCATGCGTGTGCTGATCCGTGTGCCAGGTGCTCTGAATCTTCTTCAGTATGCGGTTAATAGAAGACACCTGCATGAGTGTGGAAGGAATTCAGAAGTTTACATGAGATTAAATGTCTATCAAAACAAATGGTTCACATTAGATGAGTGTTCAGCAATAACCTGGTTTTCATCTCTACAGAATGCAATGCTTCTTGATCATTACATTCCTACACACATTCTAGATATCGTTTCAAAAACACTATTTTTGTTGATTGTAAATCTGACATTATTTACCAGACGGTAAGATCACCAGTGCTGAGCGCAGCAGAAGCTGAACCTTTTACTCAACTCATTTGTGAATCTACTGTTTTGCATTCAGTGTATAGAAGAAAACTTGGAGCTCACACTAGGAACTTTGTCAGCTCTGCACACATGTTCAGCTGAGAGCTTGTTGCGGATCTCCCATGCACAAAGGGTTGGACTGGAGCGTTTATACTGCACGATAGTAGAGATCACGTGAGGAGTGAAGAGCCGTGGTCTGCTGCCTCCACTGGCTTTAGGGACCCAGAGTCCAGTGCAGCGATACCAGCGTAAGATCTTACTGACGCATCCACTAGACACCTGCAACATTACAGTATAACATTCCATTATCACCTCAGCTGCATTTCCTGAACTGAAACTGAAGAAACACCTACAGGCTTCATGCACTGCACAGCTTCACATTTTTCCTGATTTACACACTCACCACATCCAGGAACTGTGTAAAGTGATTGATGTTTAGTGATTTAATTTGCAAGAGGAAACATTTGAAATGTGCAGATGTTCTCAGCATTGACTAGACCACAAGTCCACATCTGGATTTAATGAGCTGCAGTAGTTTATTTTAACCTTCACATTTAATCTGTGAGTGCTCCTAGTACCTTGAGAATCCTGGAGATGTCACATGGACGAACACCTTCTGATGCCAGCTCTATCATCAGCTTCCTTTTATATGCAGGCAGAGGACGACCATTCACAAACCTTCCTCCAAGCTGATTCAGGCTGCCTTCCTCTGAGGGAAACACACACACACAGACACAGACACACACAGACACACAGACACACACACACACACACACACACACACACACACACACACACACACACACACACACACACACACACACACACAGTGATGTTAATATAAATCCATTCCCTTGCAGTAAACACTGTGTTCATTACAGATCATAGGTTCATTTCCCTCACTTCGTTCAACAAGAAGTAGAAGAAGGATTATTATTATTATTATTATTATTATTATTATAATTATTAGAAGAAGAAGAAGAAGAAGAAGAAGAAGAATACACTTTACACTTGCAGAATGTTGAGATGGTACCTGAGGTTTATTATCACTAACCTTCTTGTGTCTGACTCGAGTCTATGCCGCACATCGCAGCTGCCTCGCGCGCGGATCCAGCTGCTGATACACAACAAGTTCCTTTTATTTCTCTGCGCTTTTTATAGTAAATATGAACAGAATAATAACTCCTCACCTTGCAGATACACCTGGTTCCCTGAACAGATAGTGGCGTGTGTTGTGTTGTGCGCGTGCCCGTTGCGCGCTGGTGAGCAGGGATGTGCACGGTTCCCCAGTGAGCCTGCATGTGTCGCGCGCTCCTTCATCACCTCAACGCTTCTGATTGCAGTGCTGCAGCAGCGCCCTTTTAATATACTCACCACACACACACACACACACACACACACACACACACACACATACACGCACGCACGCACGCACGCACGCGCGCAAACAGCACGCACGAGCTCTCACCAACATCTCACTTCAGGTCATGAAGATTTTGCCTTTGGAGTGTGTGTCCAGAGTGTGTGTCCAGAGTGTGCGATGGGAGCATGAACATGGGGCATTGTGGTGTCTCCTAGGATTCAGGATAATCCCATGGGATCAGAGTTATGTGTAATGGCCCAAACAGTGCTCTCCGAATAGTGTGAAGAACATGTTCTCCTTGAGTTCAGTGATGCTGAATGATAAATCAGACAGGAGATGTTCTCCTTCCCAGCACGCGCTGGATTCTGCACTGGTGCACTCTTCAGAGCTCCTGCTAAACGAGATTTAAGATTTAAGACATTTCTTAGATTCTTCACACGTGTTTAAAGGATTATTTTAACACCATGATGAACACCAGAGCACGTGAGCGTGGAGCTGAGAGCTCTTGAGCATGGCGCATTCTCCTGAAGGTTATAGCGACGTTTCATTTTAAACAAACATTTGAAGATCTGCTCCGATGGCGACCATATGGTAAAGTGCTTCTGATAAATCACAGCTCCATCTCCAACCTCTTTTATTACATTTTCTTTGAAGGATGAGTAAATAGAGCCGGATGGTGCGAACACGGAGCGCTTGTGGTTTTATTCATAAAAAGCCGGAGGTGGAGAAAAGCTCCCAGATGTCCGAGGTCCAGGCTGCAGATACACCGCGCTGTAAAGCGCTTCAGAGGAAATATTTAGAGAGTAAATATTAGCGAGCTCGACGCCACGCGCACCGCGTATTTGGCCAAGTTTAATGACTAATTGGGCATCATTAGGGTCAGACTGCTCCGAGCCGCGACGCCGGAAATACAGAGCGGAATTTAAAATGCCATCTGGCTGAAATTACACATTAACTCCACCTTTAGCAGGATATTAGTGTAAATCTAAACCCTGTGGATTACATGGCTGAGGGAAAGTGTTCTGAATGTCACTGGAGACGAGAAGAAAACACACAGGATCATCATTGGGTTTCTACAGAGCTTTTCCTCCAGGTTATAATAAACACACTGGAGTGTGTGAACGCGCAGTGCTGTATGGACTGAAAACACTCCAATCTCGATATTAACAAAGATCTCTGTTTGCTCTGAAATGAGAAACGTTCTATCATGTGGAAGGAGTTGATTTGACCCCCACAGGCTCAGTAACTGCCCCAAAACCACCGCGTTTCTGTCGCGTAAACAGGCACAGAGAGCTACCCAAATGCGCACGAGCTCTCTCCGCGTTCACTGGTGTTTTTCTGGAGAATCCTACGCTCCTGAAAGCAAAGAAAACTTTCAGAATATCAGGTGCACTTTATCCACGCACACACACGGAATAAAGATGGAAGATGTGAAGGAAAAGTTTATTCTCTGAGACTTTACCTTGGGATGATTTTACACCGCACGTGCTCAGCAGTGCAAAACCCATTACTGTTTCAGATCTCACGTGGAAATGGGGCTTGATGCGTCTCTGAATGCTGAAAGCAAAGTCTGGTGTGGTGTATGCACATTAGTTCTTTATGTAAATGACCACCATTGTCAGTTTATAAACCACTGTGTTAGAACATTTCAGAACATGGAAAAGTGAGAAATTATATTTCACTCCACTAAATTCAGCTTCAGGTCGCGGATTTATTTCTCCAAATAAACACATGGACAAGTGCTGCACTTTTCATATATTATTATTATTAATAATAATAATAATAATAATAATAATAATAATAATAATAATAATAATAATAATAACCCTGAACCCAATGAAGTGACGGGACAGAAGAACTTTATTTTTAACACATGTTTTTTGTGCGCGCACTTTCGGCTCCAGATGTTTTGCGCGCGCGCGCTTTTCGCTTCAGCTGCACGCAGGGAAGCTATCTTTCAACGAATATTGATCACTGTCCCGAGGAACATATCCGAGTCCCTCTGAGCTGCAGTGAATAGATCATTTAGAAACCTCCAAAGGATGAAGCTCCTGATGTTTCCCTCAGCGAGAGCAGAGCTCTTTTATTGTATGAGACTCACCTGAAGCCTCACCTGGTTCATCAGTTTATATTCTGTCAAATATAAACCTTTAATGTGCATAATGGATTTAAATAAAAATACCTATTTGAAACAATGAGCAGTTTGGTCGAGAGACAGGAGGCAGGAGTTTCCCATCATACACTGGTGTTTTGCTTACAGTTATACAGTGGACATATTTATTCACAGTGGTAGGATTGTGATCAGAGCTTCTGTGGTGTCACAAAACAAGCACAGGAGCCAAGTGACATCTGAATCTTGAATGTTTGTCTCCTCTTTATGGTAGGTTCTGCTGATGGACTTCATTCTGCTGATGGATTTATCCCCCCCCCCCCCCCTTGCTGCATGATGATGTTTCTCCTGATGAGATTAGACACGTTTTAGTGTGGATGGACTTCTGTTCAGTAGACATCAAGCCCTAGTAGGTGATGAATAGCATTTACCTGATTTACCTGACTGGCTTTAACTGGCTAAGTAGGTTTTTTATGTGTTTAAAAGTCCACTTCCATTCTGCAGTTA
>JBCEWE010000015.1:47500-49774 GCA_039877035.1 Silurus lanzhouensis
ATAGTCACCCCGGAATCACCCCAGAGTCACCCCAGAGTCACCCCAGAGTCACCCTGGAATCACCCCAGAGTCACCCCAGAGTCACCCCGGAATCACCATAGAGTCACCCGAGAGTCACCCTGGAATCACCCCAGAGTCACTCCAGAATGACCCAAACACAGTCTTTATTCTCTTTATTTAATACTACAGTCTCTGTATCCTGTCCACTGCAGCAGCCTCACTGCACTACCTGGAACTGTGTAATTAACCCTGTGTGTACTGATCACTGTATATAATCCCAGCAGATTAGATTAGATGTGTTTACATTACAGTGTGTACAAGCAGTTTTTTCTTTCTCTTCAGTCTGCCTCTCTGCAATTTATTACTGTAAGGGGAGATCTGCTACATGGATGGAGAGACACCGAGAGACAGACGAGTGTAAAGCCACTTCCACTATCTAGAGAAAACCTCTGTCTTATTTCTTCTGCTCATCATACATGTAGATGAAAATACACTTACCAGCTCCAGGTTTGATTCGGATGTGTGTGTGTTCAGGTGTGTGTTTCGCTGTCAATCACACTGCTGCTGCAAAATACACTGATTTCATCAAAACATCCCATCAGTTCTTCCACAAAACCATTTCAACTATTTTTTTATATATATATTTTCAATTACTATATGTGTGTGTGTGTGTGTGTGTGTGTGTATGTGTGTGTGTGTGTGTGTGTGTGTGTGTGTATGTGTGTGTGTGTGTGTGTGTGTGTGTATGTGTGTGTATGTGTGTGTGTGTGTGTGTGTTCAGAATTTGCACAGATCAAACACACCTATAATAAAACTTGTTGCTGATGCGGTGTGATCTTCTCCCTGATGATGATGATGATGATGATGATGAACAGAACTATGGGTCTATCAGAAGGTACACTGTTCCTAAAGCTCGTCATGATGAATGTGCTGTAAGGAGAACTGAAATCATGCTGTGTAGGATGTAGAGGTGGAGCTGGGTGTTTTCAGTAGAGGGTAACATACCGTGAGGAACACTGCGCGCGCGTCCTTATTCAGCCATCCAGGTCTAGAAGGGTCTGAGGGGAAGCCGTGCACTTGTCCACGGACCTAAGATCGGCCGCGTCGACCTTATCAACCGCCGAACTCACGCGCCATCCCGCAGAAATGATCTTCATCAGTGATGAACGCGCACGAAGGCTCTTCATCCTCCTCCTCCTCCAGCAACAGCGCGAGCCAGGAGCAGATTCTTTCCGAGCAAAATCATCCTCATCCTCAATATCATCACCATCATCATCCCATCGCTTTTATAAACAGGCGTCTCGGGATTGCTGCTTGTGCGTGTGTGTGTGTGCGCGCGTGTGTGTGCGTGTGTGTGTGTGTGTGTGTGGTAATCCCGTGCTCCCGCGTGGTTTTTCCTCTTACACTGATGTTTTCCTGCTTGTGTCTGCACTCAGCAGCCCTGTTGCGGTATCTCCTGCGGTATCTCCTGCGTTACTGAACAGTGTTCAGGGCCGCAGTTACTCCAGTCTTCCTGTGACCCGCATTGACGTCATTGCGTCATTAGGTTTCCCCTGGAAACACTGGTGCGCTAAAAATAGCAACTTGGCGAGAGCCCTATTTCCATCAGTCTGTAATTTCACCTGGATTCAGATCAGGTGAATGTGAGGAGCAGATCATCTGATCAATCACTTTCCTTCTTGAACAAACAGCTCTTACAAAATCTAAAGGTGTGTCTGGGGTCGTTGTCCTGATTGGGCCCACTAAATATAAACCATGTGAGATGGCATGTGGCTGCAGAACGCTGTGGTCGCCATGCTGGTTAAGTGTGTCCTCAGTTTTGACTAAATCACCAACAGTGTCACCAGCTAAGCACCTCCACACCATCACACCTCCTCCTCTTCCATGCTTCACAGTGGGAGCCACACATTATGTCTGTCTGTTCACCCTCTGTATGTTCAACAAAGAACCACTTAGAAACAAACATATCCAATTTGCCACTTGAATTTCAAGAAGCATTTATGTAAATTGGCGGTTTCTGAGGCTGGTGATTATAACAAACGTATTCTCTGCAGCAGAGGTAGCTTTTGGTCTTCTGGGATGATCCTCAAAAAATACAAATAAAAAAACTTTGTATTATACTTAGTTTTATATTCAATTTGTCAAGACCAGTTTTAGAGAGAAGAATCTTCCTGAGAATCCTGAGAATAAAGAGAAAAGCTGTAGTAATGATATAAGATAGCTTAAAGGCGCCATCTACAGGTACGAAAGTGTAAGAAGCGTCTGCCTTGTTCT
>JBCEWE010000015.1:52113-74613 GCA_039877035.1 Silurus lanzhouensis
TCATGCTGTTCACTTCGTCACTAAATAATAATGCTGTATATTTTATCTAACATTCTGAAGTGCTGCTGCTGATGGATCAGAAGTTTTTTAGTCGCCTTGACCTCCAGCTTTTATTCCTCCAGTCTGAGTTTATTTGCATCTGTAGATCACGATGACAGTAAATAGGAGTGAGATGAATCCTCCAGAGCAGTATGTTCTAGTCTTCAGTACAAATGAGTTCTCTATGGAAGGAGAGATCAGGATATGGAAAGCCAAATAGGTCAGATAAATGCAGCAACAGCAGAAACAACAACATCAAACTCCTCATTTAAAAATCCATGTTTAGTGTATTAATGTACCTCTGGAACTGTCTTTATAAAGTTTCTGTAGAAGAGCAGTCTTATGGCTTTGGCTTTAATGAAACATTTGCACCGTCATGGTTCAAGGGGAAGGTGAAGAGGAGTGTGTTTTTATTCCCTCCTGCTGGCTCCTGGAGAATTTCTGCCTCACTGCTGCACAAAATATTTGTCCTCTTTTACTTTCAGTATGCAATCAGAATTAACTTTTAAATAATATACATATGAAGGGTTACAGTCGTCTGTAATAAACAGCAGATCAGAACCACATCTGCCTCTGTCTGACTTTAAATGAGTGATGTGTGAAAGAATGCATTTGAAAGCATGTCATGGGGGCACAGCACGACCCTCTTTTACTCCGTCACATGACTGCTTGTGATTGATTTTTCTGTTGTTCCCAAGGTCACAGTTGAAGATAAAGGTTCAGCTCTAAGAACATGGTCAGTGCCGAACTTATTCATCCTTTAATCAGCTGTCATCTAAAAAAAATCATACCAGTCTCTAAACATCTGTTTCCTCATGGCATGGCCTTAATCTTTTCACAACTCAGGTGTGTGTGTTTATGGTGCATGCAGATAGACGGCTTTTATACCACTGAAGCTCTCGTGCAGACGTTATAGAAATATGTTACTCACGCTGTGTGACTGTCGTCCACATTTTTACATATTTTCTGAGAAGGTTTACTCGGAAATACTGGTTTTAAGCATGAATCACAGAAATCTGTTTATTCACAATACATGTGTTTTCACAAGGTGGATAAAAGGTGGATAAAAGGTGGATAGAGGGCATCAGATATGATCAGTAAGTCATGATGCTAAAACAGAAGCCATGTGCAGAAAGAGGTCATGAATGTCTGTTGAAGGTCTGATGGAGCTCAGAGTGAAATTCACCACCTCCTTGTGTGAAGTGAAGAAGGATGGACAAGGATCAGTGGCGGTACATGAGAGAAGGATTGGGTTCTGTAGAACTAGAAGAAAAGCAATCAGGGTCAAATTAATTGTTGCAGACAAACTTTTGGTCACACGTTATACATTTACTTTATACTGTTTCATGAGGTTCTGGTTGATGCTACAGGAGATGCTCCACTACATCTGTTTCCTCTACTTCATATCTGGAGTTATCTGCAATATTTCTCTTCAAATGGAAAATTACTGCACTAATAAATCACTTTCTGTCACAGTGCTGGTGTTTTTAAGGCTGTTCCATGTTACTAAAAAAGAATCCTGAGAGCGAAGAAGATCCATGAAATTATATCATCAAACAATAACTCAATCTTAAAATAAACAAAAAAATTAAATAAATAAGAAAATGTTCATCTTTCTGCATCCTCACACATGAGCTCAAATAAAACAAAGCAGATGTGCTAAACATCTGCTTACCAAACAACCCGAATATATAATGAAGGACTGAAGGATTATTGAGAAGGTCTGAAGTTTGTGATTATGAATGAAGTTTGAATGTAAGATTTGGATCTCGGTTACAAGCTGCTGCCTGGATTCTGAACTCAGCCCTGGTTTTGTTTCTGCAGCGTTGCAGCTACACGAATGCGACATTCTGAATAACTCCAGCACGTAAGTATACCAATATTTATAAACACACTCATACAGTGAAGAGCTTCGCATAATGACAATACAGTCAAATATATGGCCAAAAGTATGTGCACCCCTGACCCTCACAACCACCTGCTTGTTGAAAATCTCCAGATTTATTGTTTTTGTGATTGAAATAAACGCCACTCCTCTGAGAAGCCTCTCCTCTCCTGGATGTGGCTGTGGGGATTAGTGAACATTAGTGTTCACTAATGTTGAGGAGGTGAGAATAAGGTCTGGGGTTTAGTCAGAATTCTAGTTTGTTCGGAAGGTGTCCAGTGGGTTTGAGGGTCTGCAGGATATTTAAAAATCTTTGACCATGTCTTCATGGATCTTGCTCTGTGTACAGAAGCATCATCATACAATGTGATCAAACGTTTAATTCATTTTCCCACATGGTTAAGAAAAAGAAATTCAAGCTAAAACTCCAGTGATGTGTTTATCTGCTCTTCTGCATTCTTCATTCCTAAACCAACAGATCCTATTAAAGAGAGAAAGAAGAGCGAACGCAGGAAGTAGAAACAGAAAACTCTGTTCTAGTTTACAGTGATGTCTGTGTGATGGTGCTGCACTTCACTCACACTCCAGGAGTTTCATGTGTTTTTTTGCTAAAGTTGAGATTGATGTTGAAGCTTGTGGTCTGGCAGTGGTGGACTTTTCTCCTGTAGAACAAACCAAAAATAAATCTGCAGATGAAAAAGGAAAACATTTTACATTCAGGAGCTCATTGAGCATCATCATGTTAACATTCTGCATTTGTCTGTTTCTCCTTCTAGGGACAGTCAGTGGTGGAATCATGATGCAGGTTCTGATTGTGTTGCTGAGTTTTTTCTCTCTGCTTTTCTCCACAGGTTTGTAAATGCAGTTAGAGTAGTGTGTGTGTGTGTGTGTGTGTGTGTGTGTGTGTGTGTGTGTGTGTGTGTGTGTGTGTGTGTGTGTACCGTAACTGACACACATAACTGACCATCTCCATTCCCTGTATAGATGCCATCAAGCCGAGGTTCTTTGAGCCCAGGATCTTTGACAGTAAGTCACATCAGTTTATGCTTCTGACAATAATGTAAATATTCACAAAATCAGACACAATGATTTCATTATAAAGATGTTTCATCATGTTTCAGAGGAGGCCACAGGTTTTGGACCCATATTTGAGGAGGAGCCATTAGACACTGTATATGCTGAGGATTCTCCTGAGAACAAAATCTCCATGAACTGCAGAGTGCGAGCGAATCCAGCGGCCACTGTCAAGTAACCCTGCTTTTTACTTCCCTGTCCAACTCTTCTCTTCTGTTTCCTATCTTCTGTTTTTCTTCTAAATCAAATAAATATCTGAAATAAATATAGCCGAGTAGAACAACACGGTTTTCAGAGATTATGAAACATAAATATATCAATTTTCTGAAGATATTTACAGGTTTATGATTATCATCTCTGTGCAGATGGTGGCATAATAACTGGGAGATTAAGCTGCTGGAACAGCCGGATGAACACTACAGTTTAGTGGGAGGAAACCTGGTAATCACCAATCCAGACAAGAGTAAACATGCAGGAAAATACGTATGTGTGGCCAAGAACGTTTATGGCACAGTCATCAGCAAGGAGGCCACTGTGAGGTTCGGATGTAAGTTTTCGATGATCAACTCAATAATTTGCTGAAAACCTTCTGAAGTGGTTTTAATGTCAGAAGGAGAATCAACTTTGGTGTGAATGTTTTTTATTGTCGTACAGATTTGATTCGATGTAGTGATGTGTCTTTCTGATGCTGTATTTCTACACTTTCTTTCCAAGTTCTGAACCAGTTTCCTACTGATGAGAGAGAGAGTGTGTATGTTAAAGAAGGTCAGGGGGCTGTGCTCCTGTGTGACTCACCATCTCGCTACCCAAGTAAGATCCAAGATTTATTTACACCCTGTGCTGCACATCCATGTTCACGCCATGTTCTTGCGTTAATCAGCTGATATAAAACAGCATGAGGAGCAATAATGTGTTCATCACATTTTTATATTTTGATATTATTATTAATATTATTATACTGTACACTATAGATTATTAGAGTGAACATTCCACTGAAATCCACAGAAAAATTAATCACGGTGTGATCTCAATTTCCTCTGGCCTCCTTTTTGTATTTTTATTAGATGAGGTGATGTACCGATGGATCTACAATGATTTCCCCAACTTTATTATTCCTGATCCGAGGCGCTTCGTGTCTCAGACCACAGGAAACCTCTACATTGCTAAAGCAGAGATCTCAGACATCGGGAACTACTCCTGCTTCGTGTCCAGTCCTACCATCGGCAAGAGTGTCTTCAGCTCCTCGATCGCTCTGGTGCCAGAGGTGGAAAGTGAGTTTGTGTTGTGTGTGCAATTCAAATCCAGCAGTGATAAAAGCTCTTATAAATCATTTCTCTCATTATAATAAAATAAAAGATGATCATGCTGCAGATGATTTTCACTGTAAATGGAACAAATCCTTTGTGATGATTTTAATTTGTGATGAAACTTTTCTCTGGATCTTTTTTTAGAGGAAGTTAAACGATATCCTGCAGACATTCGAGTCCGATTTCCCAAGACATACGCCCTCGTAGGACAAAACGTCACACTGGAGTGCTTCGCTCTGGGAAAGTAAGATCAGACCTACAGTGATGAATTTTATCTTCTGAAGTTTAGATCTTTTCTGCTGCGTTCCTCTGGTCACTGTGAGTTTGGGAGGGGCTTGACTTGGGGGCATCAGGTAGCTCTGTCTTTCATTAAAGTTATAAACGTATGAAACTATCAGTCTTTTTTTTATAAACCAAACCATGCATGCATTAACCATCGGCTATGAACTTTCCACGAGTGCAGGGTCAGTAAATATACTAAACTCCAGGCAGTCCAGTGTGTGTCACGATCAAGTGTGTGTGTGTGTGTGTGTGTGTGTGTGTGTGTGTGTGTGTGTGTGCTTCTCAGCCCTCTTCCACACATTCGCTGGAGGAAACTGGATGCAGATCTGCCACCCAACTATGAGGTGAGCATGAACGGTGCTCTTCTCCACCTTATCAATGTGCAGTACGAGGATGAGGGCAGCTACGAATGTGAGGCTCTGAATGTAAAGGGCATGGACTGGTACCGCCAGTGGCTTTATGTGGAGGGTAAGGAGGGTTGTTTATTTCATTTTTTCTTGCCGTGCCCTTCTTATGTATTTATTACAATCTTTTTCCTGAACATTGTTATTCTTGTTTATCTGAGCAGGTGCTCCAGAGTGGGCAGAGCACATCAACGACACAGAGAAGGATGTTGGCAGTGAGCTGACCCTCTCCTGCACGGCTGTGGGAAAGCCTTTACCATGGATCCGCTGGCTGAAGGACGGATACTCGGTCAGGTCACTTTCTGATCTGAAATGTTGTATTTTATTTAAAGGACTTGAGTAACACATACACAAGTGATGCACAAAGTCTTTGTAATGGATGGTCAGAACAAACACTGATCCACAGACAGTTCCTGGAGCTTCCTGCTCTGGTTTTTGTTCTAACAATGCAGTGTAAATTGTGGGTCTTTATAGAACAGGTGTGTATCTTTTACAAACTATGTTCAATCAATTTCATTTACAGCAGGTGGACTCCAATATGCTCCACGAGACTTAGTCACATCTCAAGGATGATTAAAGCAGACAGAGTGCACCTGAACGTGATTTGGATGGTCTGAATCCTTCAGTGAATCAGAATTTCATTTTATTCTGTTTGTTTTTTATTTTCTGAACGTGTTTATCTTGCAGGTTGGATCAGAATCCATAAATAAATCTTTTGTATTGTTGTATAACAGACTTATGTAATACTCACGAGTGATATGAAGGTCCACAGTTACCCTTTAAACAGTTATTGTTCTATTGTTTTTCTGCTTAAGTATGGAAAAGGGGAGCTGAAGTTCTCCAGTCTGACTTTTGAAGACTCGGGCATGTATCAGTGCATCGCTGAGAACAACTGGGGAACCATCTACGCTAATGCAGAGCTACGTGTGGTCTGTGAGTCGCACTGCACACTGATGGAGAATACAGATTACATTTAGAATACTGAAATAATTATCCATTTAACTGATGCTTTATAAATCTCCTCTCAGCCTGTGCACCCACATTCATCTACAACCCAGTCAAAAAGATCTTACTGGGAGCTGAGAATGGGCGAGTGGTGATCGAGTGTAAACCACGAGCTGCTCCAAAACCGAGGTTTATTTGGAAACGTGGCTCTGAAACCTTCTCTAACTCGTCACGGTACGTCTGCTTTCGGATTTCTCTCTCCTCAGACTCTTCACTGACCTCTGTCTAGTTATATTGCTTTAAATGTACTGATTCGCCGTTGTGTAAAACACAGCTATTCAAAACTGTAGGAAAATATGCTGTTTTTGTTATTTAATATTCATAAATATCCATTCCAAACTTACACACATGCTAAATATAAATGAAATATATACGCTTTGCTGAAAAGAAACAATAAAATGAACTCTTGCTAAACAAAATAGTAATTTTGTAAGTTTTATTTATTATTATATAGTTGTGAACTTTGTGGAGGCTCATGTGAGAGGGTTTGATCATTATATCATCGAATCTAACTCTTTTACATTACCCTGTTACATCATATATAAAAATATAATACACTATAAAATAAAGTAAATTTGTGTCTCCTCTGATTAGTGTGTTTGTTTGGGACGATGGAAGTCTGGAGATTCTGAACGTGACGAAGGCAGATGATGGATTTTACACGTGTTTTGCTGAGAATGATCGAGGAAAAGCCAACAGCACAGGGAGACTTAGCATTAAAGGTCAGTGACTGTGTTCGAATAATTACATCTTTAATGTCCTCTGATTAAAATAAAGCTTTAAACACAGTATAATATAAAACTTATAATGTTTATAATGTATGTATAATATAACACAGAGTCAAGTCAAGTTTATTTCTATTGCGCTTTTCACAACACACATCATCTCCAAGCAGCTTTACAGAGTTTAACAGTGAAGGTGAATGATGTGTTTATCTCTGATGAGCACCATGGACACTGTGGTGAAGGAAAAACTCCATTAGATGTAATGAGGAAGAAACCTTGAGAGGAACCAGACTCAAAAGCAGAACCTCATCCTCATCTGGGAGACATCAAGAGTGTGATTCTAGTCTTTAAACACTACAGAACACTGGAGAGTGAGAACTAACATGAGCACTGGAGTGTGTGATTATGACTGATGATCTTTCTAGAGTCTTTTACAGTCATTATGGTTATAAAACCAGGAGCTACTGAGCAACTCATAAAATAACTCAACATCTGAGATCATCACAGATCCAACACCAGCTTCTCCATGCCAGAGCCTTTAAACACTCCAGGAGGTCCAGTGTCCAAACTCCACATGAGTTGGGATCCAGTTGTCACTGGTATTTCTTTAGATGGTGCGGGATGTTTTTTGGGCATCTACTTTAAAGAAGGCTCATGTGAGAATCCTGTCCTGTGCTGCTACACAAGCAACCTTCTGAAATGACGATCCAAGCCAAACTCTCAGAGAGTATCTGTCATCCTGTAATGGAGAACCAGCCATTGGATTAAACACACAGATGGATATAGAAGTTACTGTAAACCTGTTCTGTATATAAGTCTGACACCAGGCTGCATCCTGACTGCTCTTAATGATCTTATTGTAATTACAAGCACCTTGGATGAAGAGCTCTGAAGGAGTAGGAATGTTGTGTAGTGTGTGTGTTAGATGTAATGGTGAAGGTCAAACTTTTAAAAAGCTACACTGGGACATATATGAACGTGTATTGTAGAATTCTCCGTTCTGTTTGTGTAGAGTGGAGGGATGCATTTTATTTAGTAATACGAGGCAGATTGCGTTTCACAGGTCGACACTGAATTAATAAACAAATTCAATTCCATTCTTCTAACAGATTTACAGAGATGCACATAGAGTTAGAAACTGATCTCTGATGAAGAAATCTCCCAGGTGTACACGTGTATTTAGTGTCGAATGTTTTTCTAAATATGTTTGTTGTGTATTTCTGGAGGCAGATATTACATTCGGCTGTGGAAGAACACTGTAACTTTATCCTTTTCTCAGAGGCAACTAAGATCACTGTAGCTCCAGCAGACATGGAGGTGACTGTGGGTGAGAGTACACTCCTGCAGTGCTCAGCTTCATATGATCCCAGCTTTGATATCACCTTCATCTGGTCAATGGACTCGTACATCATCAACTTTGCCACTGACTATGAGCACTACGAGCAGCTGACAGTAAGTATGAAGGTTCATGGAGCACAATGTTGATTTGATTGTTGATTAGACCCTGAGTCATGGACATCACCTCACAGTCAAGGACATTTTAGATACAGTATATAACTGTGTATAGTTAATAAATCACGTATTTATGGACTTGTGTGCAGGATCATGAGTCCAGTGGACACCTGCTGATTAAAAACATTCAGGTTGGACACAGTGGACACTACATCTGCACGGCACAGACCATCGTGGACAACGCCACTGCTTCTGCTAACGTCTACGTCAGAGGTTCGTCCTAAATATATATATATATATATATATATATATATATATATATATATATATATATATATATATATATATATATATATCAAATATAAACATAATCATTTCAATAAAATATCAATTATGTCAGACCACAAAGATTATAATATTTATAGACTAACCCCCCGAGTAGTGACAGTTCTGGTCTAATAATCTACAGTGAATAACTCGTATCTACAGACGTCATAAATGGACTCATCATATGTTCTATGACACGTGATTGAGAGTATGTTGTTTCCTGTATCAGGAAGGCCTGGTCCTCCAGGAGGGGTGCGTGTGGAGGAGATTAGAGACACATCAGTGAAGCTGGTTTGGAGTCTTGGCTCAGATCATGGTAGTCCAATCATCCAGCATGTTATTCAAACCAGAGACTCCTTCGCTCTAGACCCTGAGGACTGGAAAACTGCAGTCACGTGTGAGTTCACTAGAGGAAGACTGCGAAGGACTGCGTCTCTTCATAGTTGTTGTGATCTTTGTCATGAGCTGTGTCTTAAATCAAACAATTCACTAATTATTATTCACTAATCTAGAAAATCCAGAAGATTGTTAAGAGCTTTGGTAGGTTTGAAGGCCATCTTTTATTTTAGAGGTATACTCAAGGAATCTGCACTGTACAGGCAAAGGAAGGACGATAAAAAATGAGTGGTGTGGTGTGAACGAGGTTGATGTTTGCCTTGTTTAGCTCCCGAGTTCTTGGATGAGAAAGCCGACGCGGCCACGGTCATTAAACTGTATCCTTGGATGGAGTATGAATTCCGGGTTTACGCCGTCAATGACCTGGGAGCAGGAGACTGCAGTGTTCCCTCCATCAGGATTAAAACCTGGGATTCCAGTGAGTTCACATATGCTGATTTATATGAATGAATAACATCATGTCTATCGCAGTTTTTACTGTACACAAATCTGCTGATGAAATTAACCAGCTTCTTCCACGTCTTCAGTTCCCACCACGGCTCCCACTGATTTAAGTGGTTACGTCGGCTTGAACAGAGAGCTCATAGTGACTTGGACAGTAAGTCAAATTTGAATCTTCTATTAAACAAATGTATAACAGTAATGTAATATTTGGTGTATTCTTCTGCACGTAGGTCTTTTAATATTCCTCCACACAGTAACATCTGCATCATGTTCTCGTGCCTTTCTCCAGCCCATGAAGCCCCAGTACTTTTTTGGCAAAAAGTTCGGTTATATAGTGGGGTTTAAGCCTCATGAGGACTACGAGTGGACATGGTCAACTGTGGCTGACCCAGAGGCGAGACGCTACGTCTACAAGGATGGTATTATACCTGACACTGAGATAGAAGTCAAAGTGAAAGGTTACAACAATAAAGGAGAAGGACCATACAGTCTGACCACAGTGGTGTTCTCAGCTTCCAGTGGTGAGGAACCTTTCCTCAACTTTCAGGATTTGGGGAAAATATATGAAGTTTTTCATCACACTAAAGACATTCATTAAGAATTAATAATAAATCTATTATATATAAAAGAATAATAATAATAAGATAATGAAAGAGAACTTCTGCAGGCATCTGTCCAGAACAGAGTCTCAAATACCAGATAAATGATGAGATGTATTAATTCTGCAGCTCCCACAGAGGCACCGCTGGATGTTTATGCTCGCCAGGTGACCTCCACCGAGGCTCTAGTGTGGTGGCTTCCTGTTTTTCAGGTTCCTCCTCACTGGGTGGACGGCTACCAGGTAAAATCACTCTGTAATCTCGGTTCACTGAATTGATATCGATATAGTCTCAAATAACTCAAGAGAAAGTTGAGGTTTTATTTGCTGCTTTGTGGTTGTTTCCGTTCCACATAATCTGCCATGAATATTCTCTGGAATCCAGAAACAGTATGACTGTCTAATGCTTTATATTCCTCTTCCTGAATCTGAGTTATACGTTGAACATGTTTAAGGTTCTTTAGGACTCCAGGCTCGACACTTTATTATGTAAGTATAGATGTCAAATCTTGTGTCTGCTTTGTGTTCAGATTCGCTACTGGAGGAAATACGATGACAACGAGGCAGCAGCCTCTCGTGTTCTGGTCCACAGCTCAGTTAATCAGACTCGTTTGGAGAACATGCGACCCGACTCACACTACCTTATTGAGGTGCGCGCTTACAACGGAGCTGGACTTGGACCACCCAGTGAGCACTGTGAGATGTTTACCAGGAGACCACGTAAGCAGATAGCACAACTACACAATGTACTTATTAAAGGAATGTTAAAGTTACCATTAAGATACATAATATTTTATAAATGTAATATTTCGAACCTTGCTAGTCTCATCATCAGGACTGGATAAGTTCTATGACACAAATGTTTTGTCCAATCAGAACTTACAGAGATGCATCATGTGCTTGAACTCCACAGCACATTAAACTGTATAAGGACTGTATCTTTGTAATGTATTGTTGTTTTTTCAGCGCCCAGTCGTCATCTCAGAGTCTACAAATATGTTAGTTTTACACGCAAGTGGCTCTATATCTACTGGGACCACATCTACAACTACTGGAATGAGTCCTATGTGGAGGGATACAAGGTGTGTACTTCTTCTGGGGTATCAGAGCCAAACTCCATTTACACATGCAGCAGTTCATCTGGTTTGGAGACCAGCAGGAATCACTCGTTATATATTTGATGGACTTTGGGAGGGAATTAGTGGTTGGATGTTTGTGTTATTGAACGTACTTTAACTGCGTAGATCCAAATCTTTTACATTTCTAATGATCGATAAACGAAAGTGAATTATTCCTTCATTACACTGCGAGCAGATAATCGATCTAAAGTTGATTTCAAGTGATGGATTTTTATTCAGAGTCTAAATGTGAAAAGCCGTCACGTCAAGCGAGCCATTGTTCCTAACAAAACTATTAGGAATGTAAAAAAGGAAGAACACTGCTGAGCTCAACCTTGGAATAGAACAGAATCATTCTGTCCAGGTTCAACAACAAACAAACAAACACATCTATTTAACATCTGGCCATCTGTTGAACAGCCACCATGAAGCTGGCATTTGTGTGTCAAAGCCAACAATCAAGAGAAGACTTCATCACTGTACATACAGATACTTTACCATGAGATCAACACTATCAGCAAGTCAAAAGATCTGAAAGTTCAGAAAGATCAGAAAAAAGACGAGTTCTGGAACATCATCCTAAAGAGAGATGAGATGAAGATGAACTTGTAGCAGAATGATGGGAAGAGTATGATGAAGTGAAGGAACTGCTCATTGGTGAATCCACAAAGATACCGCATCGAATGGAGGCCTATGGCCCAGAGGAGCAGAACTGGATTCTGGCACACAATGTTCTGGACCTTTTGAGATGCCAAGAATATAGAACAACCTTCACTGCACATAGACCAAGAACGAGCTCAGCTCCCAAACTGAACTTCAGATATATTGGTTTAACTGGAGAATTGATTCTGCAGCTCATGAACACACCTACAGAAAGAGCAATCTGGCTGCAGGTGGAACACATGACCACAGCGTACATTTCTATTGGTTCCTCACATCAAAACAAAACAAATTGTGTTTATGTTGTCATTGCACAGGTCTCTCACAACTCTATGTTCATTCTGCATCTTCTTGGCTTTTTAGATTTTGTTTAGGAAGGAAGGAGAGCGGTACGGGAAACTCTACACCACTGGCAGGCACTACATCGACTTCCCCATGCCTGAGACAGGAGATTATGTAATCGAGATCCGGGCTCGGTGTGAAGGAGGAGATGGACCGATATCACAAATACAAGTGCAAGGTGGGCTGAGGATGACCTTCTAACTTTGTAATTTCTTTCTTCCACGTTCATGTACAGTATAGTATCCAAAATAATAGTGATCAGAAATGGATTGAGTTCTCTGATATAAACTTGTTTCTATGGTGGAATGAAATCTTCCTTTCCCTGTCATGTTGTCACAGGGACGGCCATCCCGATCGCTCAGCCTCTCAGTGCTGGAGCTCTGCTGCTGCTCGCGTTGGCTTTCATGAACCTGGACCTTTAGGAGACCACATTGTGACTCAGCTAAGAGCAGTGCAGAGTGTAGAGAAAACCAAAACCTTCTCCCAGCGCTCCAGCCCACGTTTCTTCAGTTCATTGTGTAATTAGTTATATGTATAAACTTCTAGAGATCAGATTAAATCAGTATTAAAGCCAAATTGGTGTTAGACACGAGACGATATAATACTCATCACCTCCAAGTTTCTGTAATATTTATTTATATTTAAGGGATTATTTAATTAGTACAACTTATTTTAATGTTTTATCTTTATTTACCAATTTCTCCTTTTCTGTTTATTAAAAAAGTGTTATTTTTTTTATCTGATCTGTGTACAGCAGATTATAATGTCTATGAAATCTGTGCAAATTAATACTAGACTTGGGCAGAAATCATTAATCAACTTTTCACATTTTAAACTCTCTTTTAAGCTGAAATACAAAAAAACAACCAACCAAAAAAAACCCAAAAAACCCCAAAAAAATCCTTAAAAAGAACAAATAATTCTGAGTAAACAAAGTACTGATCACAGTACTATAAGGCGGGTATTCCGATTCCAATTTACGTCTAATATTTACAAAAACATAATGTACTCACCGTGTCCAATTTATTAGGAACACCTGTACCTGTGCACCTGTTCAGTTTTTTTTTAACTCTGTGTTTCTAATAAGCAGACGTCAGTCTGTCTGGTGCGAACATCCACATCACTGATAAAGTCACACAGGTCACTTTTTATTCTGATGTTTAATATGAACATTGACAGAAGCTCTTGTATGGAAGGAAATTCCGGCCAATTTTTAAAGAGAATTGTAAATTGTATTTGCAATTGTGTTTTCCATGTGTGCACACAAATTGTGACATAATCCTCTTAATCTGTGTCTGTATGAGTTTACACTGTACTGCTGCTACATGATTTATAACTGCATGAATAAGCAGATGTTCCTAATAAAGTGGCCTGTAAATGTTTAATGCAACGACTCTCCACTTTACTGCTTTCTGGTTTCTATTTAATAAACCAATGCCAAACATTTTATATATAACTATAGTGTATTAATTCTCTTTGGATCCACAATCATTTTTAATGAAGTGCTCAGATGTCTATCAGATACCTCTACTGGTACGTACGGGTATTACAGGGTATTATATATATATATATATATATATATTATATTATATATATATATATATATATTTTTTTTTTTTCCTTATATATATCTTTATATATTTTATATAATTTATACTCTTTATTCATCTGCCTTCTTTTTTTTTGGTTTATTTTTCTCCCCATCCCATTCCCTCATGCCGGACCGTTGTAAAAAAGCGTTTCACTGCATGTTGTACTCTGTATGTGTGTGTATGTGACAAATAACATTTGATTTGAATTCAGTAACACTTTATACACTTTCACAAACTATTTGTAGTGTACATACTGAGCAGATGTTCAGGTTAGTTTGGTGTGTTCCTCTGCAGATGTTCAGGTTAGTTTGGTGTGTTCGTGTGCAGATGTTCGGGTTAGTTTGGTGTGTTCGTGTGCAGATGTTCGGGTTAGTTTGGTGTGTTCGTGTGCAGATGTTCAGGTTAGTTTGGTGTGTTCGTGTGCAGATGTTCAGGTTAGTTTGGTGTGTTCGTGTGCAGATGTTCGGGTTAGTTTGGTGTGTTCGTGTGCAGATGTTCGGGTTAGTTTGGTGTGTTCGTGTGCAGATGTTCAGGTTAGTTTGGTGTGTTCGTGTGCAGATGTTCAGGTTAGTTTGGTGTGTTGAAATAAAGCAGCCTGAGAACGACCTCATCGATACTCACTTTTATTTTCGTAAAACTGCAAAAGAATGATGTAAAATAAAAACTCATCTAAATGCTCGTGTACAAAGAGATAAACACTCAAGTTTACTGATTAAATCTGAGGGTAAATGAGTTCATGTTTAAATATAAAGTTTCAGAAAGCATTCATGTGGCCTCAGGTAGTATTTATAATATCTTATAAAGATATAAAACATTCTGCTTTAGGTCCATGGAGGAGTTCAGGTTTAACTGCAATACTGCTGAAATACTCCGCAGCTACACACGGATCTGCTCCCTGATGTTTAGTTCCTTCTCAAGTTTCCAAAACAGCTCTGATGTGGCAAAGCCTGGACTCTTTCCCAATGATAAGAAGGTGGAAGCCATTTTCATTAACATTCCTTCTTTCTCCTCACGATGGTTGAGAGATTTGTTCATCTTGTTTTTTTTTGTTAGTCAGCAGTACAGTTGTTGAGAAAACATCCTATTTAAACTGTTTTTCAGATTCATTATTAATTCCAATGAAAAACCTACACCTGAATTAGTTTAATAGATGTAGAGCTCCAGGATCTCCAGTTCATTCCCGAGCTCAGATTACTGTATTGATGGAGTTCCTCATGTCCTCTTCATGTGGCTGTTTTTCTACACTGCCATCTAATAACTCAATTTCATCTCATGATTTTTTACGTACTGATTAGTTGCTTTTAGTCTTTTTGACCATTTGAACACAATGAGGCTGGAAAATGTTCTGCAGAAGATGAATTTTGGTGGTCAAACAAAAATAAGAAACAAAAGTACAGGAATGATTTAAATATTTTAATTTTCCCATGTCATTAGTTTCATTTGATAAAAACAGACGTGACAGAAGAAACACACTGTATAGAAATGAGTCATTAACACACAGGTACGAGAGGAATAGTGGTTTGTGTATTCAGTAGCTGCAGCTGCGTTCAGAACTGTCCTGGAAATTCACTTCATTTAGAAAACGATTTAATGCTCATAGATCTTCATAAAAATGCTCAACAACATTAATGTTTACATCATCCTGCATCCTGAAATATCCAAGTGCTTTTAAAACATTACATTAGAAAACAAAAAGTATGGCTGCTGATACAGGTGTATGGACAGGTGTAGAGGTGAATGTAGAGGTGAATGTAGAGGTGATTGGACAGGTGATGTAGAGGTGATGTAGAGGTGAATGGACAGGTGATTGGACAGGTGATTTAGAGGGGATGTAGAGGGGATGAAGAGGTGAATGTAGAGGTGATTGGACAGGTGGATGTAGAGGTGAATGTAGAGGTGAATGTAGAGGTGATTGGACAGGTAAATGTAGAGGTGATTGGACAGGTGAATGTAGAAGTGATGTAGAGGTGAATGTGGAGGTGAATGTAGAGGTGATTGGACAGGTGAATGTAGAGGTGAATGTAGAGGTGAATGTAGAGGTGATGTAGAGGTGAATGTAGAGGTGAATGTAGAAGTGATGTAGAGGTGATGTAGAGGTGAATGGACAGGTGAATGTAGAAGTGATGTAGAGGTGAATGTGGAGGTGAATGTAGAGGTGATTGGACAGGTGATTTAGAGGGGATGTAGAGGGGATGAAGAGGTGAATGTAGAGGTGATTGGACAGGTGGATGTAGAGGTGAATGTAGAGGTGAATGTGGAGGTGAATGTAGAGGTGATTGGACAGGTGAATGTAGAGGTGAATGTAGAGGTGAATGTAGAAGTGATGTAGAGGTGATGTAGAGGTGATGTAGAGGTGAATGGACAGGTGAATGTAGAAGTGATGTAGAGGTGAATGTGGAGGTGAATGTAGAGGTGATTGGACAGGTGAATGTAGAGGTGAATGTAGAAGTGATGTAGAGGTGATGTAGAGGTGATGTAGAGGTGAATGGACAGGTGAATGTAGAAGTGATGTAGAGGTGAATGTGGAGGTGAATGGACAGGTGATTTAGAGGGGATGTAGAGGGGATGAAGAGGTGAATGTAGAGGTGATTGGACAGGTGGATGTAGAGGTGAATGTAGAGGTGAATGTAGAGGTGATTGGACAGGTAAATGTAGAGGTGATTGGACAGGTGAATGTAGAAGTGATGTAGAGGTGAATGTGGAGGTGAATGTAGAGGTGATTGGACAGGTGAATGTAGAGGTGAATGTAGAGGTGAATGTAGAAGTGATGTAGAGGTGATGTAGAGGTGAATGGACAGGTGATTGGACAGGTGATGTAGAGGGGATGTAGAGGGGATGAAGAGGTGAATGTAGAGGTGATTGGACAGGTGGATGTAGAGGTGAATGTAGAGGTGATTGGACAGGTGAATGTAGAGGTGAATGGACAGATGAATGTAGAAGTGATGTAGAGGTGAATGTAGAGGTAATTGGACAGGTGATGTAGATGGGATGTAGAGGTGAATGTAGAGGTGATTGGACAGGTGATGTAGAGGTGATGTAGAGGGATGTAGAGGTGATTGGACAGGTGATTGGACAGGTGAATGTAGAAGTGATGTAGAGGTGAATGTAGAGGTGAATGTGGAATTGCAGTACCAAAAGTGCAGGTTTAGAAAAATAGAATTTCAACATAGAGTTTTTGGAAAAGCTCACGTTTCACTGGTTATTTAGAAAATTTCCTTTTTCTGTGTTATTAAAGTATTTTACTTTATAAAACATGATTAATTTATAAAATGATTTGTTCTTCATTAAACTCCTTCATTAAAAGTTCCTGTGGAAGATCTCTGCTCAGCTCAGAACATCAGGAACTTTAGCCATTAAACATGAATATTTTGGTGAAGAAATGAGAAACATTCGCTCTGCTCTCGTTCTTGTATTGAGTTCCGTCAATATAATAAAAAAATCTATAAAAAAGCTGCTAAATTAAATCCCAACTCTGAGCTGAACACCAGCGTTTCAACATCCTTCATACTTTAGTATATTAGAAGCGAATAAACGTCTGAAGAAAGCAGTGGAGGTACATTTAGTGTCTTCATTACATTTCACAGGTTTCTGAATGAGCTGCTCACTCAGGATGCATCCTACTGTAGTGTCTTCCAAATCTACTGAGACACGAGTTATGGGCTTTAAGGAAGAGCAGGAGTTCTAAAAAAGGTTCATAGTTGTTAAGTGTCAGTGTTAATCGTCCTCCCCTGCCTCCCCTGGAGCTCGAGTGATCCTGCGGCCCCCCCTTTTCCCCGTCGGACCCTTGGGTTTGGCGAAGGCTTGTTTGTGCGCATGCTGCTTCGGGTGAACTTCTTCATACATGAAGTCACTGGTGAGTTCATCACCGCTTTCTATCTCCAGCTGTAGGAAAGGAACGTGTCCACACTGCTGTTCACGTGAGCATTTATCACAAATAAAACATCACCTGCACGTGTTTAGTATTTACCTTTTTGGCAACGTTGATGTGTAGTTTGTTTTCCACCGTGTCTATCAGGGGGTTTTTACAGCTCGAGTACAACATCCTCTCCTTAATGCTGCATTTATAACCAGGCATCGAGTATATAAACACTGCGCACACACACACACACACACACGCGCACACACGCGCAACACACACGCACACACGCAATAAACAACACCATTACAAAAGGGTGAAAACACACACAGTAAACAATACACACAATAAAGAAAACGATTGAGTCTGAACTACTGAGCAGAACATCAGAAAGCCATCAGAGACACTGTTCCACATCTGGATCACAGTGTTTAAAGACTGACTATTTTTATTGACATTTTTATTGTAATTCGAAGACAATAAAATACCAGGAGCGGAATTGAGCTGATTTTTTGTCCTGGACTGTTTATAGAGTAAATGAAGAGCAGAAGTCTGACCTGTGGACTCGAGGTAGTCTCCTTCGTGTGTGTGTTTGTAGAGGAAGAAGTGGTAGCGTGCAGCATCTTTAGGGATTCTTTTGGGCAGGTCGTGTAGCTCTGTAGGAGCGGTGCTGGATAACTTAATGCACTCTTTCGGAAAATCAATTTCCTGTACAACACACACGCACAACTGACAATGAGCACGAGCACGAGCACACGCTAGAGCTGCACAATATATATGCAAAATAATCACAATATTGAGATATAAACAATTCCTGGAACTTTTCAATACCTCGAAAAGTAAAAAAGATAAGAGTTTTAAGGTGATGAGAACAGATATGGAACCAACTGTCCTGATTGTAACTTAAATACCACTGGATAAATCGTCTGGAAATGATTTCTGCCTGTTTATAAGAACTTTATGCCATAAACGTTCCACAGAACCTGATAAACGTCATCACGTTTATCTTTAATAAATTACACCGAGAATCCACTAGAGGTCAGTGTTGTGCACAGGTTAAAACATTGAACAGCAACAGAAAACCCATCTGACTCAGCACTAACACTGATGTTCCTCTAGTGTCGTGTTGGACCAACATCTCTGAGCAAATGTTGGAATTACATGTTCAAACGTACTACTAGATGTTGGTTTAAGCAGAAAAGTCATTATAGATGTAGGTGTGATAAGTAGATGTTCAGGTGTTCATTACAAGCTGAACGTAGTTAATGCTTTTGTTTCTGAACTGCTCCAAGGCCTCCATAGCGTCTCTCTGCATGGGGAAAGCAACGCCCTGCAACGTCTGCTGCTTTGTATCCAGGTGGATGTCTGTCTGCACCTATAAACAAACACACACACACACACACACACACCACACACACACACACACACACACATGCGCACAGTGAGATTATACGCACTATAATCTGCCCTGTTGTTCTCATGGAGATGATCTCACAGCTCCTGGTAAAGATCTCTTTATTTTTTAATCCTAATCATTAACTAATTTGATTTGGTTGCTCTGTTCAGGATCTGTTTCTTATTTCACCAAGTGGTTTCTTACTTTTTTAGACTGTTTATGGGAAACAGGGCACACCAGGACCTCACTCACATGTTCTATGGTGAACATATCTAAAGGAACATTTCAGGAAGTAAAAGCTTCCATTTTCTAATGTCGATTTTCTGATCTTGAACCCAAATTGGACAGAAGAAGAAGAAGAAGGAGCCTTTTGTTTACAGACAGATGAAGGATACAGGTTCCTCAGTGGATCAGAAGGTTGTGAGGTTGAATTCATGTTTTTAATAACCCTTATATTTTTGATAATAATTGCTACAACACAACACAACACAACACAACACAACACCGTGCCCCGAGATAAGCATCATTGTTGGTTGCCATGGCAAAATGAATCCCCAGACACTGGAGATATGGAGACAGATGGGACCAACACACAGCTGAGAGATAAAACACTAAGCTCCATGGTCACATGATCACTGAGTACATGTGACTCTAACCTGCTCATACAGTGTTACTGATGGTCTTATTTATTTGACTGAAGATCCATCGGTACCTCGTTGAGTTTGATTTGCCTCAGTTCCTCCTCAGCGGCCGTCAGTGGGAGCGGAGCAGCCTGCGACGCCAAGTAGCGCTTGTATCCATTTAGTGATACGTCGTCCTACACAGGGATCGGTGTGTTTAGAGCCAGTCATGGAGAAGTTCACTTTGAAATGATCTCTCAGTACTTTTATTACAGTGTTCACAATTCTGATCATCTCCATCGTACCAAATCAAACAGATCACCACTCAGGGAGGGATGGAACCAAAGTGAAGAAATATAGAATATTATGAACTGAATATTACATTCCCTCTGAACGGCCCACAAAACACTCATTCATCACCCGAAGGTGGCGTCAGAGGTTTAATTAGCAGAAGAGTAGATTTTGAGGTCTTCTACAGCAGATGTAAAATAATTCAATAACTGAATACATAAATGAACATATTTAAAAACTTCAGGTGAATATTTGAGTCGTACTGCTGTCCTGATTATTAATATCTCTCCATGTACATGTTCTGAATGATGATTAAAATGATCCTACAGGAGCAATGTGCTTCACTTAGTCAGGACTGAAGGAAGAGCAGGAATTCTCTCTGTACCTTCACTGTACCAAACAGTTCCTCTTTTATGTGGCTGCCACCAAACTCCTTTTTCAGCGTAGCTCTCGTGGCAGCATACAGCATCTTCTGCCGGACCTGAGAACAAATTTAACCCAAAATAATAATAATAATAATCATCATCATCAGAGATATAAATGTAATAGATACAGTAAATAAAGCATGGGATGGAGATGTTTTGGCTTCACAGTGTCACGTGGTTTTGGGATCTGCTTCCTGCTGAGATAAAACTGGGTTTTTGAAACCCGCGGAAGAAAATTAGAATTGCAAATGTTTTAGGCAAAACAGGATGAAATCTCTAAATCCTCTTCGGCTCCATGTGTGTATTTCATACTTCAGCGTTCTCGAGTACACTGTAGACGCTCTTCTGTTCAGGAGCGACCTAAAGATCTCACAGTTCAGAAGGAAGCAGTTCTCAGACAGAATCACGGCTGCTGAAGCTTCATGTGTGGTCTTTAGTGCAACAGCTTTTCTCAGCCTTCAGCAAAACCCACAGAGCTGCTGCAGAAGATTACACTCTAATTACACACGTTTATTATATCAAATCATCCACAAGCAGCAGAGACCCAAAGAGAACCTCCGTTTTATTTTCACTAAAAACCATTTTCATCTTTAATCAATGTGTGAAATGTTTTACTTTGATTTTCATCATCATGATAAACTGAAGGACTGAAATAATATCCTGTGTGTGTGTGTGTGTGTGTGTGGTTGATAATTTGTCTTTTCATTAGACTTCAGTGAATTAAATGTGCTTCTGACTGAATCAATTCTAAAAACTAATCATCTGATCTGCTGGTCACAACCTGCTTTTTATATTATACTAACAAGAACCTCAGATAGATATGTGAATAGATGGATGGATGGATGGATGGATGGATGGATGGATGGACAATCTGCAAACAAACTGCTTCTGCCACCTCTTGTCACAACAATGAGATCTTACACCAAATGTACAATTTAACAGATGTTGGACTGAGGTACTAAACAATCATCTTCATAATTACAAGCATCCTCCTCCTCATCTTCATCATCATAAAAACACAGACTGAGGGACTCGACTTCAGTCTTTTGGAAGAATGGTTTTCATCTCTTCAGTCACGTTGGAGAAACAGTAAGTGAATAGTGTGGCTCTGGACTTTCGATTGGTTTTACCTGCATGTCTTCATCACACCCACCATGAGCCTTTCACCTTTTAGGGTTCTAACAAATCTCCAACCTTCTCTCCACCCCCCCCCATCTATTTGGGTAGAAGCATCGATTCAGTTTAAAAAGACTCACTGTTAGCCTGTGGCTCCCTGAGGACAGGTTTAACCTTCACCGTGAGGAACATGAACAGAGTCTTGTTCTACTTCAGAGTGCACTGTAACAGTTCATTTCTCTGAGAGCTTTATTGAACAATGTGCTTCAGCTTGTTTAGTTTAAATAAACATTTTAAATGTCTTGTATTTCACACTTCATCTCCCTGGAGACACTACAGTGCACGGTCTACTCACAGCAGAATGATCTGGAGACCATGCCAGGAAGATCCACTCATAGCCCTGATTGTTGGTGCTGTCCAGCCTGTAGAGGACGTACGCAGGCATATCGTCCTCCAGCACAGGCAGGATGGAACTGTTCCATTCCATCTCCCATTTTTGGGCTGCAGATTTGGTTCCTCCCAAAACAAGTTGTTCTGAAGAAGAGAGCAGAACTGTAGACTCGGCACAGAGATCTTTCCTTAATCATATGTCTTCTAAAAGTCAGATAAATACACAGAGCCTCGAACCTACCATTCTCAATCACCACCTTGATGAGGCGGTACTCTCCATTGCGTGCCCTGGTGAAGATCTCTTTCACCTCTGCAGTAGCTGTTGACACAGAGCAAACAACACGAGCATCAACTCCAATCTGACCTCATGTCGGTTTTGAAGATAACAATTGGACACGCACGTGCTCACTCACACGCGCGCACACTCTCTCTCTCTCTCTCTCTCTCTCTCTCTCTCTCCTCTCACACACGCACACACTCTCTCTCTCACACACGCACACACTCTCACACACACGCGCACTCTCTCTCTCTCTCTCTCTCTCACACACACACACGCACACACTCTCTCTCTCTCTCTCTCTCTCACACACACACGCACACACTCTCTCTCTCTCTCTCTCTCTCTCTCTCTCACCACGCACACACTCTCTCTCTCTCTCTCTCACACACGCACACACTCTCTCTCTCTCTCTCTCACACACGCACACACTCTCTCTCTCTCTCACACACGCGCACACACTCTCTCTCTCTCTCTCT
>JBCEWE010000015.1:79613-148932 GCA_039877035.1 Silurus lanzhouensis
TGTAAACATTTCTAATAACAAGCATTCAATGTCCTCTAATTATTATTAAAAACAGACTTTACTCCTTTATTTCATCCATTTTAAAGTGAACTGCTGCATTTCAATAGAACGAAATCATCTGCAGGATCTTCTACATACACTGCACTGTATTTCTGCCTGCACCCATTGGTGGCGCTGTTGTGTTGTGTTGTTTTTTTTTTACAAAGGTAAATAATATTCTGCTGCAGGTCTTGTGTTAAGAGCAGAGAAGACAATGTGAAGTCTTATTTCATTCTATTAATGAGCCATGTGCCACTTTAATGTACAAATGTGAATTTTTATGGCTTTGTCTGAATTTTGCAAACGTTTTGCAGTTGAATTATAGAACATTGTAATCGTATTCTTTAATTATATCAAATAAAGAGGTACCATGAAGGAGAGGAGAACAATTATGGTAACATTTTAGCCAATAAAGCAATAAGATTCCTGGAGAGAAAAGCCGAGCAGCTCCTGCATGTGTTGTATTAAATAAAGCAGCCATTAACACTACTGTGGACTCTCACAGTGATTATCCACTGTACATATGATGTTATACTTCAGGGTGTAGAAAGTGTTCCTTACTTACATACGAACTGTAATAAATGGACATTGGGTTTCCTCTACATATATTCTTTATTACTGCTTTATCTCCGTGAAGCTGCTCTGAGACGTGTCCATTGTTAAATACACTTTAAAATTCATTGAATTGAATTTACATAAAAATCCCAAAATGCCAAAGTTCCAGTTCCAGTTCTCTCCTCTCACTCGCCTTTACAGTGTAGTGGCACATTTCATATTCTCCTTTCCTTCCTGTGTCTCTTTTCTTTTTTTCCTCCTTTCATCGGGGTTGCAGTCGATCCAGAAATGATTCTGGAACACCACCGGGAAATCTATGCAGGACATGATGCCAGTCACTGCAGGGCACCAGACACACATTCACACACCATTTAGGCCATTTATAATTTCACCAGTTTGCCTACCTGCTGACAGGAAACCAGAGCTGCTGAAGGAAACCCATGCAGAGATGGAGAAAAAAAACATGCAAAACTCTGGATGGAACCCTGGAGCTGTGAGGTACAGACAGATCCTGCTGCATCACTGTGGAACGCTAAGCTGGCAGCTGCTAGCAGAACCTACAGAACGCATTTCTATTTCATTTCATTATTATCCTACTGTGAATTTTCAACATTTTAGGGAACAGTGATTGAGAGGATTAGTGTAGATTTAAACTCGAAACCAAACAATACCTAATCTACTATATAGAGAAGAATCCTCTCTCTCTGTGTCTCTCTCTCTCTCTCTCTCTCTCTCTCTCTCTCTCTCTCTCTCTCTCTCTCTCTCTCTCTCTCTCTCTTTCTCCCTCTCTCTCTGTCTCTCTTTCTCTCTCTCTCTCTCTCTCTCTCTGCACTTGATAATGAACGATCCCTCACTCTCAGTGTGCTCTTGTGGCCTACACCAGCATGGTAGAAGTTCCCTGTGGTATTGGAGTTAATGTATGAGTGATGCTGGAACGCTGCTCAGTGCCCCAGCGCTCGGTTATTGTACTCGTATATTTGCGGTTTCAGCAGCGGATGGTACAGTGCACATGTTTAGTTCTCTCGATCTTTTCATTTTTCTTTTCCTGAGGAATGGGGCGGGGTGTTGGAGGGAGGAGG
Organism: Silurus lanzhouensis; assembly: GCA_039877035.1. Classification (NCBI taxonomy): domain Eukaryota; kingdom Metazoa; phylum Chordata; class Actinopteri; order Siluriformes; family Siluridae; genus Silurus; species Silurus lanzhouensis. Next base: position 81,287 of record JBCEWE010000015.1, read on the forward strand.
AGGGGGTTGGGGTGTGAGGAGAAGGAGGGGTATATGGATGCGTAATCACCTCATCTGTCACGCTGGTCACCATGGAGTCAGATTCATTCGTCACAGGAAATAGTCGTTCTGTCCTACGGGACCTAAAGTGATAAACTGCTATTCAGTGCCTGCTCGTGTTGGACCTCAGAGCCGCCGGTGTCAGTGTGAGTCTGAGGATTCATATCACAACATACAATTCACTTCACACACGAGGAGTTCAGCAAAAAAGATCCAGATTTTATAGTTCTGTATCGATACCTACTTTTACAGTTTTTCTCAATTGCTAAAACACTAAACTCTATTGTCTGAACCAATTGCTCAGTTGCCTGAACCCACTGATTGAATCAATCACTCTTTTGGCAAAACCATAAGCACTTTTCACCTGTTTAGACACAACTTGCCAACACATTTTCATTGTGATGCACCCGTGCTGCATAATGGTGAGCACAGGGGACAAAAGTCAAACACAATTAAAGCACAAGTGTCACCACTTGAACACTACAACTCAAAACTGATCACACTTGTGGCTAATGATGTGAGGGAACATATACAGTAAGCCAGTTCAGAGAGCACTGGTTTGTGAGACCCTACAATGGATAGAAATCTGAGAGGAAGAGTTCGTGTGAAAGAAGGTGGAGGTGGACAGCGAAGACAAAGAACAGTAATATCTGATGAAATCATAGCTACTGTGATTGACCATGTTCTTGTCCATGGTATGAGCATGAGGGAGACTGGACAAAGGGTACAACCAAACATCAGTAGATTCACTGTGTCCACCATAATCCGAAGATTTAGAGAAGAGAACAGGTCATTACCTTTTTTTGAGATTATAGTACAGTATGTAAATGTTGACAGCAATTACTGTATGACAGACTACATACTGTACCTCAGTATACTGTAAGTAAATCTATGTTTCAGTACATCACTGTACCAGTGTACTGTAGTATTGTCATGGAGGGTTGGTCTAACTGTTTTTAGGCCCAGTATTCCATGTATATTTTTGTACTTTATTTTTACATGGGTTACTGTACACAAGTGCTACGTGTAAATGCACAAGATTTCTGTTTTGTCTTTTTGTACGAGTGCTAAATGCACAGGTTTGTTTATTTCTCCAGCTTGATGTCCTGAGCATTGTGTGTTTTCTATTTTTCTACGTAGTGTTTAGTGACTGTTCCGTAGTGATTTTAATTTTGATTGACTCGGGGCACGATTTGACAGAATAGTTCAGTTTTGAGCTCAGATTCAACTGTTTTGAGGTGAAAGTTTGGTTTTGCAAGAAAAGTCTGAGGTTTTGTGAATGTAGCTTGAGAATTGGGTTTTGTGTTCACAGCTTAGAGAAAAGGAGAGCAGCTTTCAAGAAATGTGTCTTAGCAATCGAGAAAAACTGTATTCCAGTGATCGCAGGTGTACGATATTCACAGCTTTAATGTTGGTTTATTCTCAGCCCCATAATAAAACCACATACACACGTCTGTAATCAGGATATTGAGGGTTTTTTCCTCTGGAATTGTGTTGTTGTTTATATCATACTGCAGGTAGCAGAAAACATGATATTTCGTTGTTGTTGTTGTTTCTATCACAAAACCGGTCATTTTAACCAGGGGGAGTGAGTGTTTTTTATTTTCTGTTTATTTTATTCATACATTTGTGCCATTATATGAAATGAGATATAACTGACCATAATAATGTCTTTTACTAAAAAAGTTCCAGCTCCTGCAGCAGTTATTAGAGATGATCTGGCAGTGAGGCTCGTTTTTCCTGTTGGCTGTTAATAAACATCTAAAGTACATTATTATTGACTTTTGTGGAACCGAAGGCAACCGCGAGTTTTAAAAATAAATACACCCATAAATACACGCAGTGTTATAAAGCAGAAAGTCGAGATTAACAATCATGTCACTGAGTGCACTGAGTCTAATCTAAATCTAATCTCTGCACTCAGTGACACGACTTCATTTAACATTTCAATAACTTTCAGCAGATGATGGAAAGCAGCCAAGCACAACTTTTTATTTCAATCATCATGCCTGTTGTTGCCTGTGTGTGTTTCAGTGTGTCTTCCAGTGTGTGTTTCAGTGTGTCTTTCAGTGTGTCTTCCAGTGTGTGTTCCAGTGTATTTTAGTGTGTGTTTCAGTGTGTGTTCCAGTGTGTCTTTCAGTGTGTGTTTCAGTGTGTCTTCCAGTGTGTCTTCCAGTGTGTGTTCCAGTGTGTGTTTCAGTGTGTCTTCCAGTGTGTGTTTCAGTGTGTCTTCCAGTGTGTGTTCCAGTGTGTGTTTAGTGTGTCTTCCATTGTGTCTTCCAGTGTGTGTTCCAGTGTGTTTCAGTGTGTCTTCCAGTGTGTGTTCCAGTGTGTGTTTCAGTGTGTCTTCCAGTGTTTGTTTCAGTGTGTCTTCCAGTGTGTGTTCCAGTGTGTGTTTAGTGTGTCTTCCATTGTGTCTTCCAGTGTGTGTTCCAGTGTGTTTCAGTGTGTCTTCCAGTGTGTGTTCCAGTGTGTGTTTCAGTGTGTCTTCCAGTGTGTGTTTTAGTGTGTCTTCAAGTGTGTGTTTCAGTGTGTCTTCCAGTGTGTGTTCCAGTGTGTTTTAGTGTGTGTTCCAGTGTGTGTTCCAGTGTGTGTTTCAGTGTGTCTTCCAGTGTGTGTTTTAGTGTGTCTTCCAGTGTGTGTTTCAGTGTGTCTTCCAGTGTGTGTTTCAGTGTGTCTTCCAGTGTGTCTTCCAGTGTGTGTTTCAGTGTGTCTTCCAGTGTGTGTTTCAGTGTGTCTTTCAGTGTGTGTTCCAGTGTGTGTTTCAGTGTGTCTTCCAGTGTGTGTTCCAGTGTGTGTTTCAGTGTGTCTTCCAGTGTGTGTTTTAGTGTGTCTTCCAGTGTGTGTTTCAGTGTGTCTTTCAGTGTGTGTTTCAGTGTGTCTTCCAGTGTGTCTTCCAGTGTGTGTTTCAGTGTGTCTTCCAGTGTGTGTTTCAGTGTGTCTTTCAGTGTGTGTTCCAGTGTGTGTTTCAGTGTGTCTTTCAGTGTGTGTTCCAGTGTGTGTTTCAGTGTGTCTTCCAGTGTGTGTTTCAGTGTGTGTTCCAGTGTTTGTTCCAGTGTGTGTTCCAGTGTGTCTTCCAGTGTGTGTTTCAGTGTGTCTTCCAGTGTGTGTTTCAGTGTGTCTTTCAGTGTGTGTTCCAGTGTGTGTGTCAGTGTTCTTGAGTGACTATAATGGAACATGGCTTGTGTAGTCACATGTGTAGTAACATGCAGCTTTGTGTGTGTGTGTGTGTGTGTGTGTGTGTGTGTGTGTGTGTGTGTGTGTGTGTGTGTCCATGTTCAGGGCTGAGTGTGGATATTATACTGTTATGTTGTGATGTGTAATGATTTAAGAGACATGAGATTGGTGTTTATTTTATTTAAGGCACAGCAAAATATTAACTTCACATCATCAAGTCTGGAAGAAATAAACACATATACATGATGCATGAACCTAAAACCAGAAGCTGGACACTGAGGTAGAAGGAAACAGGCCCAGACATAAAGCCATGAAATGTGGAATAAAACCATGTGAAGAGACAAAGCCTTTGTGTACAGTGTTTTTTTTGTGTAACTGTTTACACTGTTTGCAATGTGGATTTGATCGGACATTACTCTAAACAGATCTCACCCCGAAACTGACCCACATGCACAGAAGAACATCTCATGATGCATTCAAACGCTATGCTTTCTCCAGGTTCTTCCACAGTCTCATTTTTTTTTTAAATCTCTTTAAACATGCAGTGGGTGCGATTTTATATTTAGCTTGAACTGCAAAATCATCCCTAATGTTTATGAGGGCTGTTACCTCACTCCCTCACACAGAAATCCGCCGTCACTCCATCTTTCTTTTCTGATAGAGCATAATGACAATAAACGCCAAAATGCATGAACATAAAATCCGCATGAATGTAGATGTCCAGACACTGCAATTTTTCAGATTCCTGTAGGACTTCTGTAGTACACATGAAAATGGTAAATCAAGAAAAAAGAAAAAAGTCAGATTCAGTTAATTTCTTGCTGTTTACACAAACATGCAAGTAACAAAAATGAAAAGAATTGGATTTGGACATTTCACCATAATGTCCCCCTTTTTGCTGTTAAAACAGTCGTGACTCATCAATCATTAACAGCAGGAACTTCTTCAGCAGTTTGAGCTACAGGAGCTCATCTGCTGGATCGGAACCACACGGACCAGCCTTAACTCCTCACGTGCATTAATGATCCTCGTCCCCCACGACCCTGTTGCAGGTTCACCACTGTTCCTTCCTTGGAGCACTTTTAATAGATTCTGACCACTGCAGACCAGGAACATCTCACAAGAGCTGCAGTTTTCAAGACGCTCTGACCCAGACGTCTAGACATCATATTAGAGATGCAGAGTCACAACTTGGCTTTAATATGTTCAATAAAATGTGAGTGTCATCAGTCAACAGTCAACTTTCTCTCTCTCCCCCCCCCCTCTCTCCCCCCCCCCCCCTCTCTCTCTCTCTCTCTCTCCCCTCCCCCCTCTCTCTTTCTCTCCCCCCCTCACTCCCCCCCCCTCTCTCTCCCCTCCCCCCTCCTCTCTCTCTCTCCCCCCTCTCTCTCTTCCCCCCTCCCCCCCCCCTCGCTTTCTTTTTCTAGCTCTTTCTCTCTCTTCACCTCTTCACCATCTCCCTGCAGCACAGCTCCATATTAAAGTGCACATTTTTCCTGAGTAAACTGTGCTGCAGTGTTAAACTCCTGTTCCATCCTCAAAGTGCTGCATTAAGCAAAACTCCTGCTTTAATCCCCTGCACACGTTTAATTAACACCAGCCGTTTACACCGAGCTCATTCATCACTCAGCGTCCCTCAACTCCTCATGTTCAAGAAAGACAACACAATGTGAGGATGCAGTTCAGTATGTGTATGATGTATGGCGAGAGATCTTCCTGAGAGAGAGAGAGAGAGAGAGAGAGAGAGAGAGAGAGAGATGGGTTACTTTTCGGAAGGTCGGGGGTTCAAGCCCTGGTTTTGCCAAGCTGCCACTCTTGGGCCCTTAAACAAGGCCCTTAACTCTCTGTGCTCCAGGGGCACCACATTGTGCTGTAATGTATATGTGACAAATAAAGGCTATTCTTCTATCTTGTTTTCAGACATCTATAATAGAAATAACCAATAAAAGTGTGTGTGTGTGTGTGTGTGTGTGTGTGTGTGTGTGTTATTTAGTAATGTAGACTTGTTATTGGCAGTGAAACATTCTATTGTTGATTTAATGTGTTTAATAAACAGCTGCTAATGATTTAATAGATCTTCTTTCTATAACAGAGTCTGTAAAACTCCACCTTTAACTTCTCTGAGTCTTAAAAATCGAGCCGATTTATTTCTGCTCTGAGTCGGGGCACATTGTGCATTCTGGCCCAGACTTACTCAGGATTCAGGAAATGTGGTCCTAATGAAGACCCCGGGGTTCTGCCTACTGTGTGATGCATGACATCATATGATTTCATGAAGGGAGGCTGGAGGAGCTGCTGCGAAACAATTAGAGGCTTGGAAACCTAATACAACACCGAGTTAATGGAGATTTTACAAGCGGGCCTGCGAGGCAAACGGGGATCTATCCTGATGTAGATATTGAGCTTGTCCTCCATACAAGATTGAAGGGAGCAGACGATGCTTAATAAATGAGAGAAACTGCAGGCCGTGACAGCTTTATATTCTCTCTCTGTGGAGACATCAGGTCATACATACTAAGCAGGGTGCTTTAGTACCAGCCTATCTATAATCTCCTATACAAACATCTGGAATACTGAGCGCTAGTACATGTCCATTGTGCAGTTTGTTGCGTTTTTAATCTGTGAAGAATGGAAAGAAAAACCTTTACATTTTATACATAAGTTAATAATGAGTCCTGCCTCCTTATCAGGAACACGTCACATTACTGATGGATGGATGGTTGCTCCACCAGACAAGTGTTCATTTCCCAGCCTGAACTTCATAAATGAACTGCAACAGAATGAAAAGAAAAAAATTGATTTAATCACAAACTGAATTTTTGCTGTGCATCAATGAAGTGCACACTGAATTCCCCCTGCAGAACTTTTATAAATCAGCATGAGAAATCCAACCCTGTAGGAGTTCCCTGGATTTGTCTGTTTGAGTTTACATTACATTACATTATATGGCCAAACGTTTATTGACACCTGACCATAAGATTGATGTGTGTTTTGTAAACATCTCATTCCAGATTTATTCCCCATTTGACGTTATAATATCCTCCACTAGATGTTGGAGCATGTCTGTGGAGATGGAGATCAATAAGTATAGCAGAAGATCTTCCACTCTAAATCATCTAAAGCAGATTCTCATGGAGCTGGCTTTATGCACATGGACATTGTCAGAAGGTTTCACGCTACTGCATCTGCAGACGTCCGATACAATTGTGTGTCTCCAGTTTTGTGTAAGCGTTTGGGCATTACACTATCTGTGTGTTGTAGAGCTCACTGCTGATGTGCAGAGTGAGAGTGGAGGTATGAAGCTTGTTGTGGTTTTGATTAGACGTGTATCTGAGAAGTGAAAGAAAAACACCTGGAGAAAGTCTCATTAATATTTTAACAGCATGAATAAAACAAAAAAACATCCTCGATGAGGAAACCCTGAAGGAACTCGCTTCAGCCCGACAGGTTTCACACCAGCGAAAGAAATTCTCACCAAATCTTTTTTAATAACTTGAACTTTTTCTGGAGGAGCAGCAGGGATATTTCTCAGTCTTCACCTCCATTTCTTCTTCTTTTATTACAGGCAGAATGACAGCAGGTGAGAAAAAACTGAAAGATATAAACTGACACCCAGGATAAAGGTGTTTGGTCAATATAAAACCCTCAGTGGAATAGAGAATGAAGTGTGAGCTAAAGGCAGCTGCTTTTCCCCCTGAGGATAAACAGCACAGGGAAAAAAAACATGGATTTCATAACTTTTCCCATGTGACAAATCAACGGTGAAATTGTGCAAAGTCTGAGAACATGAAGGAATTCACTTATTCTTTGTTCCATGATGGACACTGACGCTGTAGGTTCAGTCTTTAGTATTTACTGTATACATAAAACCAATTATGCAAAAACACACACACACACACACACACACACACACACACACACACACACACACACACACACACACACACACACACACACACACATTTTGCTCAGGTTTGTGAGATATTTCCGGTCGTTCCCTTTGCAGGAGAAGCAGCAGAGTGAAATCTCCTAACGTTCCATTTCTGGCAGAATTATGTACTTAATGAAAAAGTTAAACTGGTTCATGAACTTATGGTTCATACCCACCATCCATCAGGACATGATCCTGGTCCATTTGTCCCTGCAGGACATTAATCATGAAGGTTTTTTTGGAACCTAATAATGGTAGTCCTCAGTTGCACCTCCTTAAGCACTGTGAGGGAATTCGATTTCTGAACCTCCTCCTACAGACCACATTCAGAAGTTTCCTCAAAACTGTTCTCTTCCTCTTCTCTATCACTGCTTCCACTCTTCTGTTTCTGTCATTAAGTGGTTTAGGTAACATTTGAATGCTGTGGAAGTTCATGTAAAAGCTCTTATTTGGAGAAGTGTTTGAGCTTTAGAGAGAACATGGTGTATTCTGATATTCATGCTGATTATGTAACAGTTCTGGCTTGGATTAATGCAGTCTGCTCTCCTCTGGTAGTGGGATGGAAGTATCTGCTGGTGATTTTCTCAGTCCTACACACAAACACACACACACACAAACACACACACACACACACACACACACACACACACACACACACACACACACACACACACACACACACACACACACATCACACTATCGCATTCACTGTCACACTCAGCTATGGCAACTGCCTCTTACTGACAAATGCCTTTCTAATCAAGCTGTCTTGAGCTTTTCCTTTAACTTCTCCTCCTGCTTCAGTTCAGCTGTATTTCTATCCACATGTCAGAGGCAGTAAAGCAGTGGAAATCAGATCCTGAACAAGACCAATGACAATTTCTGCTCCAAAGCTCCAACCAATCTTCACCTTGAAGAACATCTAAGGGCTCGACATACAAAAGATATAGCGTCATTTGGCAAAACATTTCTCCAAGAGACACATGTAAGGAAGTTCACTGCAGGCAGATAGGAGGCTTTTAATCAGAATCTGAGCAGATCCATTCTCTCACATGGTGACATCCAGAGAAGTCTTAGGTTCTACATGATTCCTAAAGGTTGAAGAAGCAGAGGGAAATACTCTCCAATGATGGTTGATAAACTCATAGTTCCACTCTAAAATGTCTCTGTACACTTGTACCTGCACAGTTATTGTTGTTATCAGCTCTTTTACCACGTTAGGCTCCAGACGATGGCTCGAATTTATCAGTAGTGGTTTCAGGGGATGTGAAGCAGACCTGCTGATAAAGCACTTGAAGCTGTCTGGAACCTGAAAATGTGCTCTATCAGAACTTCACGTCACCAGACTTCATCGTGCTGATCGAGGACAGAAATACTGCATTCATTAACATGCTGAATGTCTTTCTTGCGTTTCTAAAAAATAGGATTTTTTATATTTAACAACAATTACATCCAAACAGAAAGCTATAAAAACGAGGAGCTGCGAGATCCATGATTTCTGTATATCTGTGGAATCCTGTGTAGAGTCTCTGAGCAAAGCTGTGTGTTCATTTACACACAAATATACACACCACAACTTAAAACCAAAACAGAATTCTACTATTTCTGTTGCTGTTGAAACATTTCTCGGCACAATGTCTATGCAAATTCCTGCTTTTCCACACTGATAAACAAAAGCCTTGATTATTTACAATCTGAAACTGTTTCATATGGAGTTTGAAAATTCAGATACACGATGAGGAACATCCTGGATGGAGTTCTAAACACATCAGAACAGCCCTCTGCACACACACAAGCCCATTCACACAGTTTAGAAATCAGCCTACAGCACATGCCTCTTTTCAGGGAGGAAACTGAAATGCCCACAGGCTTTACATGAACATGCACAATCCAAGCACACGGGGTGGAGATGGATTTATACATCCAACCCCAGAGGTGCAAGGCCATGTCAACAGCACACACTCTGCACAACTACACACTCAGCTACACAAAATATACAATAATATCAGTGTGTTTAATTACATTGAAATATATTCAGTAAATTAATAAAATTATGTTCTAATGAGACCAAGGTTGAACTTTTTTAAAGCATGTTTTAAAAAGACACAATAACAGAAGAGATTATAAGCACACCAAGGTGAAGCAGTGTGGTGGCAGCAACTGGGAAAAGTTCTGGTCAAGATGAAGGGAATAAAACCCAATACATGTTGGTAGAAACCTGCAGGCTGTGTTTTAGAAGGTTTAAGATGGAAAAAGTAACATGAAAACAGGCCAAGAACCAAATCCGAATAAACAAAAGTCTAGATATTATATGTTATTATATTATATATATAAAAATGCTTCAACCCTGGAAAAAGAACATCGGAGGTTTGGAATTGTCCATTCAGAGTCCAGATCTCAATTCTACTAAAAAGCTGTGGCATGACATGGAGAAGCTGTGCACAGAAGATCCCAGTCTAATTTCACCAGCCGACTCGTCCCCAGGAGACTCAGCGCTTTCATTAACCAGGTTTTGGATTTTGTTGTATTTCTGCTTTAACATTTCGATTTATTACGTTTCATTCTGACAACTTTTCTCGGTAAAATCTTTACAGAAAGAAATCCCTCCGATGTTCATATACATTGTTGTACTTTTGTTTGTTTGTTTGTCATTTGATCTGCTGCTGGAACTCTTGATGTTCTGGAGAAGCTGTGACTGTTTCTGAATGTAGAAACTCAGCTTTCTTATAAAACTCTATAAAGTGTGGCTGCATCTTCTCCCTGTTAAACTGCCTACAGTGAAGCAACACATGCTATTTCTAGAGTCTCACACACACACACACACACACACACACACACACACACACACACACACACACACACACACACACACACACACACACACACACACACTTGCCCTCTAACATCAAACTAAATCCCCACCCACAATGCCCCAAATGTAGGCTGATTATATTCCATCCTCCTTTTTTAATATCTGTGCTGTCTGACTCTCTGACAGATTACTGTGTGTGCTGTTGGGATGTTTGGCCTTTTTCTTTCTCCTGGTGCCTTTTTATTACTCCTCACCTCTACAAGGTTTCTAACTCTTATGCTGAAAGACACAATGCCATCACCATCATCCCTGTAACACACCTTCACCTATTTTAACACTCGGCACAAAACACTAATGATCAGGTAACATAAAATCTCATCTCATCTCATCTCATCTCACCTCACCTCACCTCACCTCACCTCACCTCACCTCACCTCATCTCATCTCATCTCATCTCATCTCATCTCATCTAATGAATATAATTGTGGACTTTAGGAGGAACTCATCATCACTCCACCCCAGCACCGTGGAGTCCTTCAGGTTCCTCATCTTGATCATCTTATTTGAATCGGAAGGTCTAAAACACTTCTTATGTGTGTGTGTGTGTGTGTGTGTGTGTGTGTGTGTGTGTGTGTGTGTGTGTGTGAGATAAAGATAGATATTGTGTGGCCATAAAGTCTCTTTTTCTTTGTCTAATCTATTCTTTTCTAATCTCATCATGCTGATAAAGAAATGTAATTGATATAAAATCATTTGCGGTCCTGCACATCAGTATCTCCACACACAGAAGATTATTACACTGAGAAATCTGAAACCTAAAAATACTTCTCCCTGTTCACCCCCTGACCCCTGTGACCCCTGTGATCCTTCTGTATCTGCTCTGGTTTCTTTGTGATTTGCTCCTGTAATATTCCTGTTTCAGATGATTGATGGACGTCAGATTGCAGCAGTTATTGACTTCACCGTGCTGTAGCTCTCCTGAGTATTAGCATAATCACGCATCTATAAATATAAAATAGACATATTTGTACTTGATTATTCTCCTGAATGTCCATGATTCTGAGCTGCACAAGTCTCTGAGATGATTCAACATTCTGTTTAATCGCTGCTATAAATCTGTACACAGACATGTAGTAAAGGCAGAGCGTAACTTGTTCTTCTCTCGCGTTCAGTGTCGTCGTTTTCCACAGATAGAACAGAAGGGAAGGTCGAGAGGCAGCGCAGTAAATAAAGCGTGATCTCTGAGCTCAGAGCGACGCTTTACACGGCTCCACAGTGGGTCATAGAGAAGATAGAAAGAGCACAAGCGGAGATAAAGGAACGGAGAGAGAGAAGCTGCTCGTGGGAGGGTTTGGAGATAATGATGGGTTTGGGTTCTGTTAGACACTCTGACAGTCTCCCATTTAAAAACTGCCCTTTCCTTCTCCAGCAGCAGAAAGTGGAGCGTCTGTCAATATGTCTTCTGCTGCAATCTCACGGCAGAAAGAAAACCCTGACAGCTCACAGTTAAATGGGTTCAATTTGCATTCCGAATGCACAGAGAGGAGAGAGGAGTGTGCAGGATGGATGTTAGGGCACATCATAATGTTAACATTGGCTGACAAACTCATTGTGATGTTTTTTTTGTGTTTTTCCAGAATGAATTGTCCTTTTAGTGATAATAAAGAGCTGCACCTGAGTGATATCAGTAATGTGACTCCAGTTAGTGACAAAAAATGTATAGTTTTTTCTTTACATAATTAGATTATTAATTATTAATTAGATTAATATTAGACACTAAATTACTAACTGATTCCTGACTTTACAGCTAATTGGTGTTAAGTAGCATTGACTGGTAAACGTATTAACTGGTACAGTCCTGAACTATTAGCAAACAAAAAACAGTGCTTAGAAACATACAGGAATGTGCATCGATGGGCCCCTAAACAAGGCCCTCACTTGCTCAGTTAAATAAATGAGATAAATGTAAGCTGCTCTGTATCAGACGCTGTAAATGTAAATGTAGTTTATATTCCAGGTCACGAATGTGATGTGTTTCTCATCACTATGTGAATCAGGTTGTAACAGAAATAGCATTTACTTCATAAAACATGATGAATTGTTCGTTAATTATTGAATGCAGCTGTGATCATTATAAAAAGTGCTCCACCTATCAAACCACATGAAGCATTACACACTACATAAAGACTCAGAAGTGAAAAAATTACCCTCTTTTGTTCAGGAAAGCAGGAAAAGGGGGGTGTCTTCAGGAGGAACCCTGAAGGAACACGTGAAGAACCGAAGAAATGATGACACTACAGTACAATACTGAGGAAGAAACTGAGTTATGTGTCTCGAGTGAAATGTTTTGCAATTATGAATTAATAAACAAAGCATCCTACAAACATGATATTCAGGAGAGAACCTGGAGATTAGATGCCAGATTGAAGCTTAAACAATTAAGATCATAACATTATGCAAATTGCATTATGCTAATCAGTGTCTACTTTGTTCCTTGTTGCTGTCAGGCTCAATTATCACACACGGGGAATTTTTACAAAACTGAAATGTCTTTTTTATGTACTGGTTCATCTGCACAGAAGCGTTCATGTCCTGGTGAAGACGCCATCTTCTCAACGCATCAGAGTGTCTCTGAAAACGTAATCACACGGTTAAAAAATTCACATTTTGGTGACGGAGAAAAAGAGAAAGACTTAAAGACAAGCAGAAAAGAAACAGCAAGTTATTATTACTCTCAGTTCAGCAGATCTTTTTTTATTATATTTATACTGAGTGACTTCAGGAGTTGATGTTTGGAAAAGTGCTGAAGGATCTGAGCGACACTGACACTGAAACTGTGAAGAATTGTGATCGAGTTCTAATGTTTTCACTAATCAGTGTGTAGAGAAATGTCTCTGATGGTCCAATGAGCAGCAGAAAAAGTGTTCTACAGCATGGGCTTCTGTTCTTCTGCATTGATTCCTCTAATAAAGCCTGGAAGCACTTCTCAAAAGGAGAGAAATAGATTCTCTGTCTAAACCCGGATTCATGAAAACCTCAAACTACAATTCCCATAATCCTCTGCATGTCAACAAACATCAAACCACACTGCATGACGTGCACCATGATCTATTTTCACTGAATATCTGATCACTACTATAAATAGTCCAAGTTTTTACAAATCAATGCTTTTGATAAACAGTTTCTCTCGTGTTCTTTAGATTTTTTTTTTTTAGTAAAGTTTGAATGTTTTTTATTTCTTCTTCAGCTGTTCCTCGTTTCTTTATTTGCTTTCTGTCTGAATCTCATCCCTCAATATATCTACTTCAGTTTCATCAATAAACTCACATCAGGCATCTTCATCCTCTACCTCTTCAAATAGACCTCTTTCATCTCCTCTCCCATACACTCTATATTCCTTCCTTCTTTTTTACCCAGTGATCTTTTTTTCAGTAAAGCTCCCAGACTCAGACTCACATATTAGGCCCAGAAGCTCTGGTGTCACTAAGGGAAAGCAATAAGTGGTGTGTTTTTGGCACAAACCCGAATCGCTGCTTCAGCAGGACTTCACGCTGTGCTGAAAATGCCTGAATGATTAAAGGATGATTACTTTGCTAGCAGATTTATAGAGAAGAAATCATGAAGAACAACATGAGGAACATACTCCAGGAAGGCCACATGTTATTTCTTTCTTTCCCCTTGAGATCTCAATTTATTTTCTCAACATCACCGATATCAAGATGAGTTTTATACTGTACATACATACATACATGTACCGTATATATATTTATCTATCTAAAAGATCTCTCATTGTTTGGTTCTCCTCCCCACCAACCTGTCGAAGACCTGATAACAAGCTTATAACTGGAATCAGGATTGATAGAACAGGAGAAGATCTACAGGATTTGTTTCATTCCAGACCAATAAAATGTTAAACCCATTGAAAGCTTCATAATCAGCAGTTTGTGGGCTGAGGTTGTGTTCATGCCTGGGCTTGTGTGATGTGTAGAATCTGACTATATTTCTTCTTTTGGGATTAGTCAAAGCATCCATCTATCCATCCATCCATCCATCCATCGAGAGACGCTCTGTCTCTCCCATGGACTTGCAGTGATTCTGATCCCCTACAGTTTATTTGAAGACTTTGACATTGACATCTGAAGTGATGGACACTAATGTGAAAATGTTCTAGCACAGAAGGTTAGAGAGATAAACACCAGAGCTCAGGATCTAAACTACATCCTCGACCACTGAATCAGTAGCTCTCAGTTAAGGCGTGTGCTGATGGGCAGTAGGAATGACTCATAATGTATTTCACCAGATAACAAAATAATGTTGGGATCACAAAATAACCCCTGGCTTTTTCATAGCAACAGGAAAGTGTTTCTGAAACACAGTAGATGTTGGAACACCACCTTCATAGCCAAAAGGTATTTATTTAACACTGTAAAAGCTCTAATAACAGAGTCTGTGCACAATATTAAAGACTTTTCAGAGTTCTGAACTGAAGGTGATGGAACCATTCAGACGAGTGGAGAAATATCAGAGATCCAGTCTGCTACTGGAGATTAATCCACAAGAACACAATCAGCTCCATCACTTAGAGATGGAAAGATCACTCAATATGTTCTGCCATTTTTTGTCCTACATCAACAATGATAACACGACAGGATGCAGCGTTCACCTTTGGGTCACTACAGAAGGTCTCATGAACATTAACCAAGCAATGAACATGCTCCATAAAGATACCTTAATAACATGAATTCTCTAGAACTGTTCTGCTACATGCTCAAGCACACTGACGGTTCGTGGACACCATAAGAGTTCACCTTCATCCCAAAGGTGTTCAGTAGGGTTGGAGCTCTATAGCAGGAGATCTTCCACTCCAACTCATGTAAAACAGATCTTCATGGAGCTGACTTTGTGGCCAGGAGCATTGTTGTTCTGGAACAGGTTTGGGTCTCCAAGTTCAAGTGAAGGCACACTTTTAATGCTGTAAACACGTCATGTACAAGTGTGTGTACTCCAACTCCAAGTATGGGGAAGAACCACATCTGGCCAGAGTAAGTCATAAAATTGTGAGGTCTGTGTGTTCCTGCTTGTTCTTAAGAGCCATGTTGTTCTTAAACAAAACAATCAAATAATTAATCATAATCATAAAATGAATAATATTTCATATTTAATTGCGAACACTTCACTGATAACCTCCTGAACCCATACACATCACCAGATGTTGGTAATAATGCAGCTGTTTTCACTTCCTCTTTGTTTTCAGGGCATTTTGGAGGTTGGATGACATTTCATAATCTACATCTTCATCCTGCTGCTATAACAGTCACATGATCACATCGCTCTGACGGGGTTGGTTTGGGTTTTCATGTTTATGACGGCGCTTTTTACGGGCAGCTGGTTGGACTCTTCACTGATCGAAATGCAAAGTCCACCTTTAATCTCTAGACATTTAATTTTCTTATTTAAATGTGTAATAATGAGATAATAACAAGTCAACAAAATTCATAAAATTGTGTGTCCTAATACTTTTGGGTGATATACAGTGGATGAATGAGCAGAATATAAAAATGAAAATAAATCTTGCCTGAAGTGTGCAGATGTGTGTGAGTTCTGAATACAGATGTGCACAATTTCATTAAATCCTCACAGTGTGAGCGGAACACGTTCATCTCCTTCCTTTATCATTAAATCAGTTCATTTCTTCATACGAACAACAGTTACGCCTTCGAAGATGCATTTTAATTATTCTTACCTTGAGAAATGAATATAGTATATTTATTTATTTATGATGATTACGAGGGCGGAGTCTCTGAGAATTTAAATTAATAATGACGACTGAAAAGTTTTCCTTCCAGTGGAAATCTTTATTTCACTTTAACACAATACCAAGCCACAGAATTCATCAAACTTCAGCTCAACAAAAAGAAATACAACATAAAACATCGAAATGAAGCTCGCAGCTTCAATAAAATACAAACTCAAGCGAGGGAACACACCGAAAGTCTTTCATTTTCTCGTCGAAATGGACGAATCAGCGAGACTGCAGAATGAGGAATGTTTTACTGAGTCATGCTCATGGAGTGATGAAGTGGTTCTTCTACAGTGAAATGCATGAACTTCTGGATTCCTGCTCAGTAAATGCTTTAAGCCTTTTTCTCCATGCATCAGGAATCTCAGGGTCTCGTCTTACAGTCAGAGGAATTTAATTTCAGTATAAAAAGCTGAATCTGTTCACACTGTCGCTCAACTCTGATAGACAGCTGGAGCTTTTCACCGAGTTCATGATGTCATGATGTCTGCAGTGCATGTCGACAGTAAAAAATTGTAAAGGTAAAAGTAGAGTGACAGAAAGTGGAGAGGATAGAAGAGAGAGAGAGAGAGAGAGAGAGAGAGAGAGAGAGAGAGAGAGAGAGAGAGAGAGAGAGAGAGAAGAGTGAATTGAAAAGGAGAAAAGGGCAGTGAGACGGAGAGCTGCCATTTGAATGGCACTAGAGGCACAGAGGATCCACAGAGCAACAGATATGTCCATTCTGTAGGGGAAGAAAACAGAGAGAGAGAGAGAGAGAGAGAGAGAGAGAGAGAGAGAGAGAGAGAGAGAGAGAGAGCAAAGAAGTCAAACAGAAATATGAGAAGCTGACAGTTAAAACATTATCCTGCCCTTGAGAAACTCTCAGTGTATCTGAGTTTCTGCTGTATGTGTGTGTGTATGTGTGTGTGTGTGTATGTTTGTGTAGGTGTGTGTGTGTGTATGTGTGTGTAGGTGTGTGCGTGTAGGTGTGTGCGTGTAGGTGTGTGTGTGGGACCGTAAAAGCCGAAGCATCTCAATAAGAAGATCAATTTGCTTTTGACTCTGGAGACCTGAGACCTCTGCACCATTTCCTCTGGTTTTATAACAGTGTCCTTCAGACTCCTGGGTCTCGCTGCTGATGTTCTAAACATAAAACTCGGCCTTGAAATAAACAGAATGTCGCTTACGTGTTCATCGTTTTAAATCTTTTTTTAGGATTATCTTTGCAACCAAACTCGTCTTTTTTCTCTCTTTTCCTTGGTAGTTTTCAGGAACACATGTTGAAAAAAGAATTCAGAGCCCAGAGTTCCCAAGATCTCAGCCTGTGATCATTTACATGTACACTGGAACACACTGCGCCTGTACAGAGCTGCTGGGGCCGTGTTTTCTGGAGAATTAATGTGCATGTGGGACTCTTTAAAGGAGGTCTGTGTGTTCCTGCTTGTTCTTAAGAGCCATGTTGTTCTTAAACAAAACAATCAAATAATTAATCATAATCATAAAATGAATAATATTTCATATTTAATTGCGAACACTTCACTGATAACCTCCTGAACCCATACACATCACCAGATGTTGGTAATAATGCAGCTGTTTTCACTTCCTCTTTGTTTTCAGGGCATTTTGGAGGTTGGATGACATTTCATAATCTACATCTTCATCCTGCTGCTATAACAGTCACATGATCACATCGCTCTGACAGGGTTGGTTTGGGTTTTCATGTTTATGACGGCGCTTTTTACGGGCAGCTGGTTGGACTCTTCACTGATCGAAATGCAAAGTCCACCTTTAATCTCTAGACATTTAATTTTCTTATTTAAATGTGTAATAATGAGATAATAAAAGTCAACAAAATTCACCCGAATAAAT
Organism: Silurus lanzhouensis; assembly: GCA_039877035.1. Lineage (NCBI taxonomy): Eukaryota > Metazoa > Chordata > Actinopteri > Siluriformes > Siluridae > Silurus > Silurus lanzhouensis. Next base: position 98,894 of record JBCEWE010000015.1, read on the forward strand.
AACCTGAAAATCTGATATTCATTACTTTTATTCAGCTCCAGAATCCTGCAGTACAGCGGAAGCCGCAATACCACTCCAAATCTCATGCTCCTGATTTAATGTAGTTTTTAATCTAATTACTTTTTGTAAATAGTGTGTGTGTGTGTGTGTGTGTGTGTGTGTGTGTGTGTGTGTGTGTGTGTGTGTGTGTGTGTGTGAGTTACCTTGCACTGGCAGAGCGAGCACTCTGTGGCATGTTTATTCCAGGTAGAGCCACTTAAGCGTGTGACTCCGTGTTCATCCACACATGTTTTGGTGATGTCGTTGTACATCGTATCTGCCTGGCAGGGGTCAGAAATACACCGGGGGCAACACTCGCCCTCGGGTACTGCCACAAACTCACAATCACTCAGTGGAGCGCAGGGCATCGGCCAGCAGTCCACCTCACCATGCTGTAACACACACACACACACACACACACACACACACACACACACACACACACACACACACACACACCATATCACAGATGTGATTATTTGACTTACTGTCGACTTCTTATTAGCTTGAGTCAGTTCTTGCATGATCTCATGCATTCTTTTGCCACTACTGAATGTCAATTTTCTGAATTTACTGAAAAATTTCCTGAATGAGCAGGTGGACAGATGTTTCCAGCAGCTGGTTAGGGTTAGGGTTAGTGTGTGTACTGTATATAAACCTTTTTAAAGGTCACTGAAATGTGTGATATGTGAGGGTCATTGTCTGAAAGCAATATAACACAAGCACAGACTCATCAAACAACACGAGTCTCCAGGGCTGTAAGTTACTAAACTACACACACACACACACACACACACACACACACACACACACACACACACACACACACACACACACGTATATCTATGTGTTTAGAGTGGTTTAAGAGCTCTTCTGGGACTCACTTCTCATTCAAACATAATTACAGGTTTACAGAGAATAAAAAACTCATTATTTTAGGTCCCTGAAGGAAGTGTGTAATACCATCCTCAAAGAAAAGTGTGTTTTATGGAGAGAAATTTAAAAGACTCTAAAAGAATCTTCTCTTCTTCTCTTTTGCTCTTAGTTTAATCCCATGTTTTATAGTTTTCTCAGTTCTCTGTCACACAGCACACTGATAATGTCACGGCTTTTTCTTCTCTTTATCTTTCATCTGGAGCTGCACTGTCTTTATTCTTGTATTCAACACACACACACACACACACACACACACACACACACACACACACACTCTCATGTGTATTCTGCATTCTTAAGAGAAAGAGAAATAATTAAATAATGGAATAAGCCCCATGGTGGAGAGATTCTCCTGATCAGATCTTCCTGACATGTTGCTCATGTTCTATTGCCAACAGAAGAACATTCAGAATAAAATAATAGATTGCATGATGAATTTATTGTGAATAAATGAGGATGAAATTTGTATTTAAAACAAAAAAAAAATCATAATGAAGTTTCAATGTTCTCTCAGATGATATGTGCAGCTCAAACCCTGTGAGCTGACAGAGCGGAGTGCAAGCACACAAAAAAGATGGGAATATAATCATTTGGCAACCTGGAACCCATTAAGTACATCATGATACCAAACAAGAAAAGCAACGAAAGCAGGAGAGGAACCTGCATCTGTGCCCAGATCAAAATATCTCGAGAGATTTACTCTGTGTGCAGGCTGAACTTCATGATTTAATTCCAGGCAGAGGCTTTGTGAATAGTGAAAAAAAGACGAAATCCCCGGAGGAGGCCGAGGCCGAGGCCGAGACGGAGCAGTGGTGCGATCTGGAAGCTCTGATGCTGTGATTTGATGCCCAAATTTGCTGCACATATTTATCTTATTAAAAAGATCTTGTACTGTTATTGCTTTATCCTCACATCATCTTCCATGTAACTGAAACACACATATTTATTAAATGACACATGTCTGTGATATAAAGCTCTTAGTGAGAGTTCACACACACAGAGCAGCTCACAGTTATGTACTGATAACAAACTTCAGTATATTTCATCCTATTACAAATAAATTATTCATCATTCCGTCCATTCCAAAAATGAATCTTGTTTAATATCAGGAGAGAATGCAGTGAAGGAGAAAGACTTCATAATAATATAAACTAATATATGAGAGAAGAAACAGATGGAGCTGTTAGAAGTGGCGTTTACACGTTAATTGAATTTAATTGCTAATGGCATTATTATAATTGAGTAAACGAACATATAAAACATTGTACATAACCCACCACCCTGCTTTTTCCCTACCCCCCTGTCTTCTCTATTACACCCCCACCCTCACTGTTCACCCCCCACCGAATTACCCCCCCCCACACACACACACACACTGTTCACCTTAATATCCAGATTTTTTACTTTTAATTTGAGATGTTTCTGTGTATATGTTGCAGTAGAATATAGTATAATAGTGTTAGTGTAGTATAGAATAGTATATGTTAGTATAGTATTAATATAGTATTTGTAAAATATTATTATAGTATTAATATAGTATTAGTATAGTAATAATACAGTATTAATAAAGTATAGTATTATTATTAGTGTGGTATAATAAAGTATAGTATTAATTTTAGTATGGTGTTAGTGTAGTATTGAATAGAATAGTATATATTAGTATAGTATTAGTACAGTATTGGTGTAGTATTAGTGTAGTATTAGTATAGAATTAGTACAGTATTAGTATAGTATTGGTGTAGTATTAGTGTAGTATTAGTATAGTATTAGTACATTATTGGTATAGTATTGGTATAGTATTAGTACAGCATTAGTATAGTATTAGTATAGTATTAGTACAGCATTAGTATAGTATTAGTGTAGTATTAGTATAGAATTAGTACAGTATTAGTATAGTATTGGTACAGTATTAGTGTAGTATTAGTATAGTATTGGTACAGTATTAGTGTAGTATTAGTATAGTATTAGTACATTATTGGTATAGTATTTGTATAGTATTAGTACAGCATTAGTATAGTATTAGTATAGTATTAGTACAGCATTAGTATTAGTGAGTATTAGTTAGTTAGTATTTTAGTATTTAGTATTAGTATATATTGTAAGTATTATTAGTATTGTATTTTGTACAGTATTAGTGTAGTATTAGTATAGTAATTTAGTATAGTAAGTATTAGTGTAGTATTAGTATAGTATTGGTACATATTTGTATATAGTATGTTATTATGTATAGTATATTAGTAAGTATTAGTACAGTATTGGTATATTGTTATTGTATAGTTTATTATGTATTTTTTGTATTTTAGTATAGTATTAGTAAGTTAGTATAGTATTAGTTAGTATTAAGATAGTACAGTATTAGTAAGTATTGGTACAGTATTAGAGTATTAGTATAGTATTAGTGTAGTATTGGTATAGTATTAGTACAGTATTGTTTTTTGTATTAGTGTAGTATTAGTATTAGTATTATTGGTATAGTATTGGTATAGTAACATTAGTTGTATTAGTATAGTATTAGTAGCATTAGTATATATGGTATAGTATTTAGTACAGTATTAGTATGTATTTGTTTATTTTTTTTTTTTTTTTTTTTTTTTTTTTTTTTTGTATAGTATTAGTACAGTATTATAGTATTAGTAGTTAGTAAGTATTGGTATTAGTATAGAATTAGTACAGTATTAGTATAGTATTGGTACAGTATTAGTGTAGTATTAGTATAGTATTGGTACAGTATTAGTGTAGTATTAGTATAGTATTATTAAAGTATTAGTACAGCATTATTGGTATAGTATTGGTATAGTATTAGTACAGCATTAGTATAGTATTAGTGTAGTATTAGCATAGTATTGGTGCAGTATTAGTACAGTATTGGTACAGTATTAGTATAGTATTAGTGCAGTATTGGTATAGTATTAGTACAGTATTGGTATAGTATTGGTATAGTATTAGTACAGTATTGGTATAGTATTGGTATAGTATTAGTACATTATTGGTATAGTATTGGTATAGTATTAGTACAGTATTAGTGTAGTATTAGTATAGTATTAGTACAGTATTGGTATAGTATTAGTGCAGTATTGGTATAGAATTGGTATAGTATTAGTACAGTATTGGTATAGATTGTATGTATTATTGTATATTTGTTTATATTTTGTATAGTATATTAGTATAGTATTAGTACAGTATTGGTATAGTATTAGTGCAGTATTGGTATAGAATTGGTATAGTATTAGTACAGTATTGGTATAGAATTGGTATAGTATTAGTACAGTATTGGTATAGTATTAGTACAGTATTGGTATAGTATTGGTATAGTATTAGTACAGTATTAGTATAGTATTGGTATAGTATTAGTACAGTATTGGTATAGTATTAGTACAGTATTGGTATAGTATTGGTATAGTATTAGTACATTATTGGTATAGTATTAGTATAGTATTGGTACAGTATTAGTGTAGTATTAGTATAGTATTAGTGCAGTATTGGTATAGAATTGGTATAGTATTAGTACAGTATTGGTACAGTATTAGTATAGTATTAGTACAGTATTGGTATAGTATTGGTATAGTATTAGTGCAGTATTGGTATAGAATTGGTATAGTATTAGTACAGTATTGGTATAGTATTGGTATAGTATTAGTACAGTATTGGTATAGTATTGGTATAGTATTAGTACAGTATTAGTATAGTATTGGTATAGTATTAGTACAGTATTGGTATAGTATTGGTATAGTATTAGTACAGTATTGGTATAGTATTGGTAGTATTAGTACAGTATTGGTATAGTATTGGTATAGTATTAGTACATTATTGGTATAGTATTGGTATAGTATTAGTACAGCATTAGTATAGTATTAGTGTAGTATTAGCATAGTATTGGTGCAGTATTGGTACAGTATTAGTGTAGTATTAGTACAGTATTGGTATAGTATTAGTGCAGTATTGGTATAGAATTGGTATAGTATTAGTAAAGTATTGGTATAGTATTGGTATAGTATTAGTACAGTATTGGTATAGTATTGGTATAGTATTAGTACATTATTGGTATAGTATTGGTATAGTATTAGTACAGCATTAGTATAGTATTAGTGGAGTATTAGCATAGTATTGGTGCAGTATTGGTACAGTATTAGTTTAGTATTAGTACAGTATTGGTATAGTATTAGTGCAGTATTGGTATAGAATTGGTATAGTATTAGTACAGTATTGGTATAGTATTGGTATAGTATTAGTACAGTATTAGTATAGTATTGGTATAGTATTAGTGCAGTATTGGTATAGAATTGGTATAGTATTAGTACAGTATTGGTATAGTATTAGTACAGTATTGGTATAGTATTGGTATAGTATTAGTACAGTATTAGTATAGTATTGGGATAGTATTAGTACAGTATTGGTATAGTATTGGTATAGTATTGGTATAGTATTAGTACATTATTGGTATAGTATTGGTATAGTATTAGTACAGCATTAGTATAGTATTAGTATAGTATTGGTACAGTATTAGTGTAGTATTAGTATAGTATTAGTGCAGTATTGGTATAGAATTGGTATAGTATTAGTACAGTATTGGTATAGAATTGGTATAGTATTAGTACAGTATTGGTATAGTATTGGTATAGTATTAGTACAGTATTGGTATAGAATTGGTATAGTATTAGTACAGTATTGGTATAGTATTAGTATAGTATTAGTACAGTATTGGTATAGAATTGGTATAGTATTAGTACAGTATTGGTATAGTATTGGTATAGTATTAGTGCAGTATTGGTATAGAATTGGTATAGTATTAGTACAGTATTGGTATAGTATTGGTATAGTATTAGTACAGTATTGGTATAGTATTGGTATAGTATTAGTGCAGTATTGGTATAGAATTGGTATAGTATTAGTACAGTATTGGTATAGAATTGGTATAGTATTAGTACAGTATTAGTGTAGTATTGGTATAGTATTAGTACAGTATTGGTATAGTATTGGTATAGAATTGGTATAGTATTAGTGCAGTATTGGTATAGAATTGGTATAGTATTAGTACAGTATTGGTATAGTATTGGTATAGTATTAGTACAGTATTGGTATAGAATTGGTATAGTATTAGTACAGTATTGGTATAGTATTGGTATAGTATTAGTACAGTATTGGTATAGTATTGGTATAGTAGTAGTACAGTATTGGTATAGTATTGGTATAGTATTAGTGCAGTATTGGTATAGAATTGGTATAGTATTAGTACAGTATTGGTATAGAATTGGTATAGTATTAGTACAGTATTAGTGTAGTATTGGTATAGTATTAGTACAGTATTGGTATAGTATTGGTATAGAATTGGTATAGTATTAGTGCAGTATTGGTATAGAATTGGTATAGTATTAGTACAGTATTGGTATAGTATTGGTATAGTATTAGTACAGTATTGGTATAGAATTGGTATAGTATTAGTACAGTATTGGTATAGAATTGGTATAGTATTAGTACAGTATTGGTATAGTATTGGTATAGTATTAGTACAGTATTGGTATAGTATTAGTACAGTATTGGTATAGTATTGGTATAGAATTGGTATAGTATTAGTACAGTATTGGTATAGAATTGGTATAGTATTAGTACAGTATTGGTATAGTATTAGTACAGTATTGGTATAGTATTGGTATAGTATTAGTACAGTATTAGTATAGTATTGGTATAGTATTAGTACAGTATTGGTATAGTATTGGTATAGTATTAGTACAGTATTGGTATAGAATTGGTATAGTATTAGTACAGTATTGGTATAGTATTAGTACAGTATTGGTATAGTATTGGTATAGTATTAGTACAGTATTAGTATAGTATTGGTATAGTATTAGTACAGTATTGGTATAGTATTGGTATAGTATTAGTACAGTATTGGTATAGAATTGGTATAGTATTAGTACAGTATTGGTATAGTATTAGTACAGTATTGGGATAGTATTGGTATAGTATTAGTACAGTATTAGTATAGTATTGGTATAGTATTAGTACAGTATTGGTATAGTATTGGTATAGTATTAGTACAGTATTGGTATAGTATTAGTACATTATTGGTATAGTATTGGTATAGTATTAGTACAGCATTAGTATAGTATTAGTATAGTATTGGTACAGTATTAGTGTAGTATTAGTATAGTATTAGTGCAGTATTGGTATAGAATTGGTATAGTATTAGTACAGTATTGGTATAGAATTGGTATAGTATTAGTACAGTATTGGTATAGTATTGGTATAGTATTAGTACAGTATTGGTATAGTATTGGTATAGTATTAGTACAGTATTGGTATAGTATTGGTATAGTATTAGTACAGTATTGGTACAGTATTAGTGTAGTATTAGTGCAGTATTGGTATAGAATTGGTATAGTATTAGTACAGTATTGGTATAGAATTGGTATAGTATTAGTACAGTATTGGTATAGTATTGGTATAGTATTAGTACAGTATTGGTATAGTATTGGTATAGTATTAGTACAGTATTGGTACAGTATTAGTGTAGTATTAGTGCAGTATTGGTACAGTATTGGTATAGTATTAGTACAGTATTGGTACAGTATTAGTACAGTATTGGTATAGTATTGGTATAGTATTAGTACAGTATTGGTACAGTATTAGTACAGTATTGGTATAGTATTAGTACAGTATTGGTATAGTATTGGTATAGTATTAGTGTAGTATTAGTACAGTATTGGTATAGTATTGGTACAGTATTAGTGTAGTATTGGTATATAATTGGTATAGTATTAGTACAGTATTGGTACAGTATTGGTATAGTATTAGTACAGTATTGGTACAGTATTGGTATAGTATTAGTACAGTATTGGTACAGTATTAGTGTAGTATTAGTACAGTATTGGTATAGTATTGGTACAGTATTAGTGTAGTATTAGTACAGTATTGGTATAGAATTGGTATAGTATTAGTACAGTATTGGTATAGTATTGGTATAGTATTAGTACAGTATTGGTACAGTATTAGTGTAGTATTAGTACAGTATTGGTATAGTATTGGTATAGAATTGGTATAGTATTAGTGCAGTATTGGTATAGAATTGGTATAGTATTAGTACAGGATTGGTATAGTATTGGTATAGTATTAGTACAGTATTGGTATAGAATTGGTATAGTATTAGTACAGTACTGGTATAGTATTAGTGCAGTTTTGGTATAGAATTGGTATAGTATTAGTACAGTATTGGTATAGTATTGGTATAGTATTAGTACAGTATTGGTATAGTATTGGTATAGTATTAGTACAGTATTAGTGTAGTATTGGTATAGTATTAGTACAGTATTGGTATAGTATTGGTATAGAATTGGTATAGTATTAGTACAGTATTAGTGTAGTATTGGTATAGTATTAGTGCAGTATTGGTATAGTATTAGTATAGTATTGGTACAGTATTAGTGTAGTATTAGTATAGTATTAGTACAGTATTGGTATAGTATTGGTATAGAATTGGTATAGTATTAGTACAGTATTGGTATAGTATTGGTATAGTATTAGTACAGTATTAGTGTAGTATTGGTATAGTATTAGTGCAGTATTGGTATAGTATTAGTATAGTATTGGTACAGTATTAGTGTAGTATTAGTATAGTATTAGTACAGTATTGTTATAGTATTGGTATAGTATTAGTACAGTATTGGTACAGTATTAGTGTAGTATTAGTACAGTATTGGTATAGTATTGGTACAGTATTAGTGTAGTATTAGTACAGTATTGGTATAGAATTGGTATAGTATTAGTACAGTCTTGGTACAGTATTGGTATAGTATTAGTACAGTATTGGTACAGTATTAGTGTAGTATTAGTACAGTATTGGTATAGTATTAGTATAGTATTAGTACAGTATTGGTATAGTATTGGTATAGTATTAGTACAGTATTGGTACAGTATTAGTACAGTATTGGTATAGTATTGGTATAGTATTAGTACAGTATTGGTATAGTATTGGTATAGTATTAGTACAGTATTAGTGTAGTATTAGTACAGTATTGGTATAGTATTGGTACAGTATTAGTGTAGTATTGGTATAGAATTGGTATAGTATTAGTACAGTATTGGTACAGTATTAGTACAGTATTGGTACAGTATTAGTGTAGTATTAGTACAGTATTGGTATAGTATTGGTACAGTATTAGTGTAGTATTAGTACAGTATTGGTATAGAATTGGTATAGTATTAGTACAGTATTGGTATAGTATTAGTACAGTATTGGTACAGTATTAGTGTAGTATTAGTACAGTATTGGTATAGTGTTAGTACAGTATTAGTGTAGTATTGGTATAGTATTAGTGCAGTATTGGTATAGTATTAGTATAGTATTGGTACAGTATTAGTGTAGTATTAGTATAGTATTAGTACAGTATTGGTATAGAATTGGTATAGTATTAGTGCAGTATTGGTATAGTATTAGTATAGTATTGGTACAGTATTAGTGTAGTATTAGTATAGTATTAGTGCAGTATTGGTACAGTATTAGTGTAGTATTAGTATAGTATTAGTACAGTATTGGTATAGTATTGGTATAGTATTAGTACAGTATTGGTACAGTATTAGTGTAGTATTGGTATAGTATTAGTGCAGTATTAGTGTAGTATTGGTATAGTATTAGTATAGTATTGGTACAGTATTAGTGTAGTATTGGTATAGTATTAGTACAGTATTGGTATAGTATTAGTACAGTATTAGTGTAGTATTGGTATAGTATTAGTGTAGTATTGGTATAGTATTAGTGCAGTATTGGTATAGTATTAGTATAGTATTGGTACAGTATTAGTGTAGTATTAGTATAGTATTAGTACAGTATTGGTATAGTATTAGTACAGTATTGGTACAGTATTAGTGTAGTATTAGTACAGTATTGGTATAGTATTAGTACAGTATTGGTATAGTATTAGTACAGTATTGGTACAGTATTAGTGTAGTATTAGTACAGTATTGGTATAGAATTGGTATAGTATTAGTACAGTATTGGTATAGAATTGGTATAGTATTAGTACAGTATTGGTACAGTATTAGTATAGTATTAGTACAGTATTGGTATAGAATTGGTATAGTATTAGTACAGTATTGGTACAGTATTAGTGTAGTATTAGTACAGTATTGGTACAGTATTAGTGTAGTATTAGTACAGTATTGGTATAGTATTGGTATAGTATTAGTACAGTATTAGTGTAGTATTAGTACAGTATTGGTGCAGTATTAGTGTAGTATTAGTACAGTATTGGTACAGTATTAGTGTAGTATTAGTACAGTATTGGTACAGTATTAGTGTAGTATTAGTACAGTATTGGTATAGTATTGGTACAGTATTAGTGTAGTATTAGTACAGTATTGGTATAGTATTGGTACAGTATTAGTGTAGTATTAGTACAGTATTGGTACAGTATTAGTGTAGTATTAGTACAGTATTGGTACAGTATTAGTGTAGTATTAGTACAGTATTGGTATAGTATTGGTACAGTATTAGTGTAGTATTAGTACAGTATTGGTACAGTATTAGTGTAGTATTAGTACAGTATTGGTATAGTATTGGTACAGTATTAGTGTAGTATTAGTACAGTATTGGTACAGTATTAGTGTAGTATTAGTACAGTATTGGTACAGTATTAGTGTAGTATTAGTACAGTATTGGTATAGTATTGGTACAGTATTAGTGTAGTATTAGTACAGTATTGGTACAGTATTAGTGTAGTATTAGTACAGTATTGGTATAGTATTGGTACAGTATTAGTGTAGTATTAGTACAGTATTGGTACAGTATTAGTGTAGTATTAGTACAGTATTGGTACAGTATTAGTGTAGTATTAGTACAGTATTGGTATAGTATTGGTACAGTATTAGTGTAGTATTAGTACAGTATTGGTACAGTATTAGTGTAGTATTAGTACAGTATTGGTACAGTATTAGTGTAGTATTAGTACAGTATTGGTACAGTATTAGTGTAGTATTAGTACAGTGTGAGAGCGTTACTGGCAGATCATTACTGAAAGAGCTTTACTCCAGACACTGCTCTCACAGTCTGTGAACTAATGTATGTATAAGAGGGCAGAATAAGCTTCTTGTTTGCCCTGATCTCCGACAGGTACATGTGTGTGTGTGGGGGAGGGGGGAAGCAGCGGGTGGGCAGAAACTGGTAATATCTAATGGCAATAAAGTGTTCTGTTTATTATTCAGGGCGTTATCTTTATTTATCTATTCACATATAAAACTAATATTATGCAAATATTATGCAATTTCTTTGTATTTGCTTTTCCATACACTGAGCAGTTTCAGCACATTTTGTAATATAATAACGGATCACATACCAGACGCAGCCTTAAGGCAAAAAAATACAAATCTGGAGCTCACACTTTTCAAATAAACTCAATTGGATTTAAAGACTAAACAAATAATACAACTTTATAATTAAATTTCATAGAAATATTCACAATGGAAGTTCCTAATCACATTTTATAGGAAAAAATAATTATAATAAAAGCTCAGTGCTCTAAAATCTGAATAGTGTAAAACTGTGTACTGCCTCAGTGTATTTCTAGTGTTAATGGAATTCTGGTGTTTATCTTCTGCAGGATTTTTATCCCACATTAATACTGATGCTACTTTTTCTGCACTAAATATCAATAAACATTATGTAGAATTTTATACTTGGTGTAGTAAATCTTCCTGTTTTTCTGTTCCATTTGATTCATTATGCAAATAAACCATAAAAACCCCTTTATTGTAAGTCTGGTAACTTCAGCTGTGTAGAAACGTTACACAATAGTGCGCTTCGAGTTACATGAGGCAGTCGTGTGCACATCCTCATATTCCTCATGTGTGGGTTTAGAAATACAACAGCAGGAGGATGTTTGTCCTTGATTCTAATGTGTACTTGTGCTTGTGTATCAGTGGAGATCTACAGTGATACAGTGACGTTCATACAGAGCGTGAGCAGAGCGCGAGCGGAGCGCGGGCGGAGCGCGGGCGGAGCGCGGGCGGAGCGTGAGCAGAGATGTAGTGAGGCAGTGAGGTTAATGTACAAACGCTGACAGATGGAGATTAATGGAGACATACTAGAGGCACACTGTCCTTGGGGAACGTATGAGATGATTGTTAAAACGCTAGCCCTCTACAGGAAAGAAAACAATTCAGCTAAACAGCCTGTAAGATGATTCACACACATCAAATCCTGAGTTTCTCTACAGCATGATGGGGTTTTAGGGTCGTATCTGGATGATGTGAAGTCTTTGGTGTAGCGAATAAAACAGAAATGCAGCATGATGTTTTTCTGCTAAAGAAGGTAATGAATGCTAATGAGCTCACTATGCACTGGCACTGCTGGCACTTCTCCACCCAAGTGTCCCCGCTGTTGTAAGTCAGAAGGCCGCTGTAGAGGAGACACTGAGAGCTGAGACGTGGGTCACACTCTGGACAGCAGGAGACGTCCACCGTGGGGTTCTCACAATCACACACCATCCGTCTACACATCACCAAACCTGACTGTGGAGAGAAAATACACAAAACGACTGTTATATCTGATCAAACACTGAATTAAAACCTCTATATGGAGTTTCATCTTATTGTGTTTTTATGGCTGAGTTACAGAGAGTTCCTTATACAGTAACTTCTACATTATTAGTGAACAATACGCAGTACTGAAGCGGTACGAGACTCGGTACGAGATCTCGGAACAAGCAGCTGATTTATTCTGCTCATGCTTGCAGAGCCATGGAGCATATCCCAGGAACACTGACTAGGAAGCAGGAATTCATCTTAGAAGTTCATCACAGGGAATACTGCATACATTTAATATCTACTGACTGGCATGTTTTAGGTGCCAGGACTAAACCGGAGAACCTGGAGGAGAACCCAGTGTTCTTCGACTTTAAAATCTAAGCACGATTTGCTCTGAAGCAGCCGATCCGTCTAGCCAACATCTGACCTACAATCTACAGTCTATTCCCATAAATAACCTCCTGCTATCTTCATCACTGACAGATCTCCAGCTGAAAAGATACGGGTGAGATCACTCCGTCATGTTTACGCTGTGTGTTACACTGTGTGTCTGGTGGATGTGTTCACCTGGCAGGAGCAGACAGAGCACCGGTCCTCATCCAGCACCCAAATCTGTCTGTTGTGCTTCACCTTTCCATCATGAAAACAGTCTCCTGTGCAGTTTTTCCCGTGAGGACATCTGCAGTCATAACCTCCGTCCATGTTAAAGCACACTGTGTCATTAGCACAGCTGTGTCTCCCTGTCTCACATTCATCAACATCTGCAACACACAGGGGCTGCACTTAGGACACATCTGGAGCTGATACACTGGAGACATTCAATTATTTTTCTATTAATAATTACATTTGATATGATATCTGTATAGTTAATTATATTTATGATTTATACATAATGTTCGTACTGAGACACGGTTAATGAGCGTATTTGCATTGTTTTTTTTTTTTCTGAACGCTGACTGGTTTTGCAGTCCGTGTTAAAAAGTGAATCCTTCCCACACCAGAACTTCACCATCACCAAGCTTCAGTGTTCAAGCAGCTCTGGGTTTCTCCTAATTATAATCACAGCACTTTCTGCTAAATAAACAATATAAGAGCAGGGAAGCTTTTTCACACGTCTGAAACACGACCTCAGATCTCAGACCTCGTCTCTTTTCTGACCTGTGGATCTCTGCAGCTCTCCGTGTAGAAACTCACACGTAGAGCAGACGCAGTAGTAATTAAAGTCAGGGTTATCTATTATATGTTTCAGCTCTGAACAGATCCAGAAAATCGTTCGGGGCATCCTACCTTCACAAGACTCGCCGTTTGATAAAAACATCCCGTTGTCATGGTAACCATCACGGCATTCGCAGTGATACCAGCCTGGAAGGTTTACACACGTGGCTCGACTGTCACACTCCACAAAACCGTTCAGACACTCGTCAATGTCTGTTAGATGAACAAAAGTCAAACAGCATTTATATCAACATCATTTCTGTCCTTTAGACATGAATTCATGGTCTGTTTATATATATAAGTTTACTGTACGAATGTATATAAGAATCTAAAATCAGGATTTTATTTAAGAAATACAGATTAAAATGATATTCTGATATACGCTGATATTCCTCATCTGCAGAATCTCTGTGTATCACGTTTGCCAATGGCACAATTTTAAATTCAGGTCGTCTGTTTGTTTCTTTGCTTTACAAATGGAAAATTGCAGCAAAAAAGAAATCAAGGCCGTTTACAGCGAGTTCTGTGCAGCCTCCTTTTAAACACACGCATTCAAATAATCTTTTTTCTCTCTCTGGCCCTGAAGCCTGTCATCATAAAGGACTAGAATTAATGACCTTGATGGAATCAGCAATACAGTGAATACTGGACAGACCTGAGGTTCACTACAACACTGGGCTTTATACTGCTTTAGATTTCATACGTGTGTGTGTGTGTGTGTGTGTGTGTGTGTGTGTGTGTGTGTGTGTGTGTGTGTGTATGTGTGTGTGTGTGTGTTTGTGTGTGTGTGTGTGTTAAAGGGGTTATAGCAAGGAGAGGGAATTATTTTCTGAGTTCTGAGTGCTTGGGGTTATGTATATGTGAAGAAAATTCCACTGAAACACACAGAACGTAACTACTAACGAGAAATCTGATCTCCGCACACGTGCCACGTCGCTGACAAACAAAACACAGAGCTCTTTTTTATACATAGAAAAATTCTGATTCTTTCATTTGTCTGATCTCTTATTGAATATTGAGTTTATTTACTAGTAAATCCACAGAAATCAGTTCCAGCTTCATGGATCCACAAAAAAAATCTGCTTTCAGTATTGTGTTTAAAACTTTGTGCTACTTTAATTGAAAAACTAAAACAGAGCTGTGTTTCCCCACATGCCCTCCGTGACACCACGGCTCCTTCTCCACACTCGATTACATAATATAAGCCTTAATTATTTCTGCTTATGAGTTTTTTATTTATACCCAGAGCATTGAGATGTTCCTCTCTAAATTAGCTGGGATACGTGACTTGTCACATCATGACCATTTAGGTGTAGTACAATAAACCTTTAAAGCTTCTTCTCATCAGGTCTGGAGTGTGATAGCGACAAAAAGCACTAATCACCTGGGACACCTTCAAAATCCGTCCATCAATATTGGTTTATTACATCGTGTTTACCTCATTAACTCCATTCATCAGTAGATGGTCCACACTGATCTTTATTTATTTATTTATTTATTTATTTATTTATTTATTTATTATTTATTTGTTTACCGCTGTTTACCCTGCCCTTCTCCTACACCTTCTCCATGTTCATGTTCCTACTCCTGTTTGTGCTTCTGCTTCTCTTCCTGTTCTTATTCTTATTCCTCTTCTTATTCTTATTCCTGCTCCTGTTCCTGTTCTTATTCCTGCTCCTGTTTCTGTTCTTATTCCTGCTCCTGTTCTTATTCTTATTCCTGCTCCTGTTCCCATTCCTGTTCTTATTCCTGCTCCTGTTCCTGTTCTTATTCCTGCTCCTGTTCTTATTTCTGTTCCTGTTCTTATTCCTGTTCCTGTTCTTATTCCTGCTCCTGTTCCTGTTCTTATTCCTGCTCCTGTTCCTGTTCTTATTCCTGTTCCTGTTCTTATTCCTGCTCCTGTTCTTATTCCTGTTCCTGTTCTTATTCCTGCTCCTGTTCCTGTTCTTATTCCTGCTCCTGTTCTTATTCCTGCTCCTGTTCTTATTCCTGCTCCTGTTCTTATTCCTGCTCCTGCTCCTGTTCCTGTTCTTATTCCTGCTCCTGTTCCTGTTCTTATTCCTGCTCCTGTTCCTGTTCTTATTCCTGCTCCTGTTCCCATTCCTCTTCCTGTTCCTGTTCTTATTCCTGTTCCTGTTCTTATTCCTGCTCCTGTTCTTATTCCTGCTCCTGTTCCTGTTCTTATTCCTGCTCCTGTTCCCATTCCTCTTCCTGTTCTTATTCCTGTTCCCATTCCTGTTCTTATTCCTGCTCCTCTTCCTGTTCTTATTCCTGTTCCCATTCCTGTTCTTATTCCTGCTCCTGTTCTTATTTCTGTTCCTGTTCTTATTCCTGCTCCTGTTCTTATTCTTATTCCTGCTCCTGTTCCCATTCCTGTTCTTATTCCTGCTCCTGTTCCTGTTCTTATTCCTGTTCCTGTTCATATTCCTGCTCCTGTTCTTATTCCTGTTCCTGTTCTTATTCCTGCTCCTGTTCTTATTCCTGCTCCTGTTCCTGTTCTTATTCCTGCTCCTGTTCCTGTTCTTATTCCTGCTCCTGTTCCTGTTCTTATTCCTGCTCCTGTTCCCATTCCTCTTCCTGTTCTTATTCCTGTTCCCATTCCTGTTCTTATTCCTGCTCCTCTTCCTGTTCTTATTCCTGTTCCCATTCCTGTTCTTATTCCTGCTCCTGTTCTTATTTCTGTTCCTGTTCTTATTCCTGCTCCTGTTCCTGTTCTTATTCCTGCTCCTGTTCTTATTTCTGTTCCTGTTCTTATTCCTGCTCCTGTTCTTATTTCTGTTCCTGTTCTTATTCCTGCTCCTGTTCCTGTTCTTATTCCTGCTCCTGTTCTTATTCCTGTTCCTGTTCTTATTCCTGCTCCTGTTCTTATTCCTGCTCCTGTTCCTGTTCTTATTCCTGCTCCTGTTCCTGTTCTTATTCCTGCTCCTGTTCCTGTTCTTATTCCTGCTCCTGTTCCCATTCCTCTTCCTGTTCTTATTCCTGTTCCCATTCCTGTTCTTATTCCTGCTCCTCTTCCTGTTCTTATTCCTGTTCCCATTCCTGTTCTTATTCCTGCTCCTGTTCTTATTTCTGTTCCTGTTCTTATTCCTGCTCCTGTTCCTGTTCTTATTCCTGCTCCTGTTCTTATTTCTGTTCCTGTTCTTATTCCTGCTCCTGTTCTTATTTCTGTTCCTGTTCTTATTCCTGTTCCTGTTCTTATTCCTGCTCCTGTTCCTGTTCTTATTCCTGCTCCTGTTCTTATTTCTGTTCCTGTTCTTATTCCTGTTCCTGTTCTTATTCCTGCTCCTGTTCCTGTTCTTATTCCTGCTCCTGTTCCTGTTCTTATTCCTGCTCCTGTTCTTATTCCTGCTCCTGTTCCTGTTCTTATTCCTGCTCCTGTTCCCATTCCTCTTCCTGTTCTTATTCCTGTTCCTGTTCTTATTCCTGTTCTTGTTTCTGCTCTTATTGCTGTTCCTGTTCCCCCAAATGTTATGTTCCATGATTGTTATTATTCCTCTCTCCTTCCTTGGATGTGATTAGTGTGTACACTATGATGTGCTGAGTCTGGCGGGTGTTAGTCCTGAGTACCCTTAGTGTGTATGTGGTTTATGAATGTCACATGACATGTCACTATGAAGTCGTAGCTTGTGGGCTTATGACTCCAGCCAGTGATTCTTTATATCAGACATCATTACAGACATGTGAACTACATGCTGCTCTTCAGCCAGTATTACAGCGTAATCTACACCTTCACCATACACTAATACAGCAGTGTTCTGAGAACTGGAGCTGAAAACAAACATCAGGAATCCATTGTGTAATCACATAAACCAGGAAGAAGCTACAACATACAGTACAGTACACGCTAACATTATACAGCACACGTGACGTGTAGTAATGTTCTTCAATTTAGACCACAGGAGTGAGGAATACACCAATCAGCTCTTAGATTAAAACCTCTCGAACTCTGATGATCTCATTACACTGGTGTGTGAGCTATTAGTCAGCAGGTGATAAGTCAGTGTGTTGGACGCTTCTGTAAAGCTCTAATTGAATTTCACAAAGTCCAGACTGTGATGTCTAGACGACTGGGTCAGAGCACCTCCAAAAAACGGGTACCCCAGTATGCAGGGGTTATTACCTACAAAAAAGTGCTCCAAAAAGAAGAAGAAGTAAACCAGTGACAGAGTCATGGACCTCTTTCAGGAGATTAAAGATCTCCAACCATCAAATTAACCACCTTACAACTTAATGTCTTGGTGCTGGATAGCAAACACACACATACAGAGGTCCGGTATAGTCCAGGCCAAGACCAAGTTCTTGACTTGCTGTTTTGGAGGCATGAGGAGGAGCTACACATTACTGTAGCTGCTGGTTAAGTTAAACACAATTAAACACACTTACTATACACTTATATTTACACACTGCTTCTACACTGGCAGCTGGAATTTCAGGCTCTTGTAGGAGTGTAAGTCAAATGAAAATGATTCTGTTGCTACACTCTGAACATTTTGAACATTCAGTACTTGTTTTTTTATGGCAGCCCTGTGGTGAAAGGAAAACACCAAACATATCAGTGAGTCCGTCTGCTCACACAGGAACATGGGATGCTTTCAAAAACATGGCCTTCACACTAAAAGATATGAAATCAGACAGTACATACTGATTTTTCTCTTTAAAAAAAAAACACATTTCACCTCTTTGCATACAGTTTACTGATTTCAGACCTCCATCCCTCCAGCTCTCCCTCTAGCTCTCCTCATTCCCATCCTGAATGTGTGTAAAGCAGCAGAGAAAAACGATGATCTCCTCTGAACTGTTTTATAATCAGCAGCTCTATTTTTTTACTCGGCCAAAGAAATTCCCGCGTTTTGCTTTCTGTTGGCTGGCGAGCGTGAGGTGGAGAAGCTCACAGGTCAGAACATGCACTTAAATCGCTGAAAAGTAAAACCCTGCTTCCAGAAGGAATCCCATGTCTTTCACTTCTCCTGTTCTTTTTCCTTGAGTGAATTGGTTTTTCCTTTTATTCGGATTTGTCCAGTCACTACTTGTGGGTCAAAACCTGTAGATGCTTCAGCTAAAAGACGAGCTCTCACCATTAATAGTGATATATTTTATTTATTTTTTCTGTTCACCCTGGCTGTAGGTTCTCCCCGTACTGCTCCACTCATGATTCTCCTCAAACACTGAGTTATTGGAGTGTCTACGCCTCGTTATCTTCACATCCGTTTATTACTATATACATAATCATTTATATGGCACCCTACACACACACACACACACACACACACACACACACACACACACACACACACACACACACACACACACTTGGAGGCCAGAGGACACCAGAGAACCCAGAGGAAACCCACACACACCAATGCAGACAACAATGTGACTGCTAACCTGAAGCTCAGGACTGAACCCCTGCAGCCTTTTTCTAATAAATATCACTGCACTGCGTGTGTTTCAGCTCCGTACTGTACCTGCTGCTCCTCTACTCAGCTCAAACACTTCCTTTTTAGCCACATGTAGGTTTTATTTTGTGTTCAAGAGAAATTAGAATGTCTCTTGGAATAAGTGCGCAGCTCAAATGGCCATGAAAAGCAGGGAAATGAGGGGATGGAGGACAGTGTCTGAAAATATTTTTCATTTTAAAGCCTTTTCCTTCAATAAAACTTTCATCCAAGAGATTGTTATAATATTTTCTGATTACATGCTTCCATAGCGTTTTTTTTTTCTCATTCAGGAAAGAAATGCGCTTTTAATTTGCCGTATGAAAGACTGACGCTGGCTGTGGATCACGTCTGCATATCTTTCTTTAAATCACCTCAATGAAAGAGTTTTAATGGGTCGAAGGTTGAGCACAAAACATGGAGTGGTATTTTTATGAGCGTTCGTCTCACAGCTACGACTTCAGATGTGTTTTTAAAGTTACACCTCAAAAAAACAAAAATACTAAAGACAAGATGTATTTAAACCACCAAAATGATGCAAAAGTCAAATAACTGGCAGTGCATGTGAGTGTTTGAGCTTTAAACAAGTCATCGGTCCAAACATACAGCATATTAATATAATACTTCTCATAACCGTCCATAACAAAGAGTTTTTCCTTCATTTCATTTCTTTTTTTTTTTTTTGTGTTCATTTGCAAACTAGACTAAAACTAAGACTAATAATATTCATGATCATATCCTGGGTCATGATTCAGCCTTAAACTGTGGCATGAAATTGTCTCTAGGAGAAACACATATTGTGTAATTTGTAGGTGTATAGTGTATAGTGTTAGTCATATAGAGCTGTAATGTACTTTTTTTATATATTACATAACAACTGCAGCAGCTATTAGTCCCTAAAATAAATGCATTATTTATAAAAGAAAATGGAGTTCATGCCTAAAGTTCACTGGAAATCAGCTCTCAGTTTACAGGCGTTGTTTCATAAAAAGATATGACAGTTTAAAGTTATAGTTTTAGCTCAAATAAAGTAGTCAGATTTAAAAAGACGGTTTTCTGATGGATATGAATATCACTAGTGGTTGTTCTTCTGTAGGAGCTTCGAAAGGAGCATCTTAATTCTACAGAGATTCCTAATTACATATAGTGGGATTAGATGGTGTCTGGTTTATTATACTGCATTATGAGCAAATGGACCTTAAATGCTGCGTCATTCATTAAATAAGTGCCGAGTCGGAGAAGGTCTCCTGCAGGAGCTCCGGGGGGAGTGACATGGAGAGATCTGTGATTTACTGTAAATACAAGGTTAAATGAGTGTAGAGCTTCATGGTCACATCCAAATACAACACCACAAGCACAGAGCTCTGTAGAAGGCCACTCAAGATCTTACACTCCAACCCATGGAAAGCAGATCTTCATGGAGCTGGCTTTGTGCACAGGCTCATTGTCGTGCTGGAACAGGTTTTTGGGTTTCCTTAATCACACGTGGGTGTCGGAGGTCATTATTTATAATATTTATGTTTTTTTTCTAAAATCGAAATCGGCCCAGTTGAAAAGTGTAGATTTGTGACACATGATGAGATTTAATATCAACATTATTCCTCTTGTGAAGCTCCCTGAGTCGGAGAAATCTCTAAAAGTGGAGTTTAGTGCAGCAGGATTTTCAGGTGGGCCTGCTGTCATCAGATCTGCTATCTGTCCTTCTTCCACAGAGCTGTACACTATCACCGCTCATACAGTCTTATCTACCACACATCACCTGATTCACATGTGCTTCTGATCACATCCACAACATCTAACATCTGCTGCAGGAAGCTAGAATTAAATTCAGGTTTAGATCACATCTGTTCCTACACCAGCCCGTTTCATCTCTCTACGTGTATCTCATGTGCTGGTGAACTGAATGTTAACTGCGTTGAAGCAGAGTCTCCTACCCCTGGGTGTGAATGGTTCCTCTACCCCGGGGGTTAAAGCAGGCTTCAGATCGATGCTAACTCAGGATTAAGTGCAGCTAAAAAAACTCTGCTGTCTGTCCAAATGATGAATCAGTGTTCAGTCTAACTCAAGACCAGATAACCTTCTCCCTCCACTTGAACAAGGAGACCCAAACCTGTTCCCAAACCTGTATGAACACTGACTGCTCCATAGACCTCCTCACCTTCTCACCTACATCAGTCCAAAATCTTCCCAGAAGAGTGGAGATTATTATAACAGCAAATGGGCACTAGATGAGATGTTTAAAAAGCTCAGCTATTAACACACTTTTGTTCAATTTTTTTGGGTTAAAACACATTTCACCGTTTTCCAGAATTCAACTTCTGAAAATAAATTTCCAGGCCACCAGACATTTTTTCAACAGAAACATCCAGTAGAAAGAGAGCAGAAACAAACGCACCTGCAAAATGAGTGACGTACACACACGCGCGCACACACACACACGCATGAGCACGCGCACACAAATATATACACACACACACACACACACACACACACACACACACACACACAGACTGTACACAGACAGTAATTAAGAAGCCTCTGACTCTAGCCTTAGTCCTAGACCAAACCTTAACTCTAACCCTAAACTTAACCCTAAAACATAAACCTAATCCTAACCCCTAAACATAATCTTAACCTCAACCCTAACCCTAAACTTAACCCTAACCTTAACCTTAACCCTTATCCTAAGCCTATCAAAGACTCTGACTCTAACCTTAGTCTTAGACCAAACCTAAACCTTAACTCTAACCCTAAACTTAACTCTAACCCTAAACGTTATCCTAATCCTAACCTTAACCCTCATCCAAACCCTGTCAAAGACTCTGACTCTAACCTTAGTCTTAGACCAAACCTAAACCTTAACTCTAACCCTAAACGTTATCCTAATCCTAACCTTAACCCTCATCCAAACCCTGTCAAAGACTCTGACTCTAACCCTAACCCTAACCCCTGAACCTAATCTTAACCCTAACCCTAAACCCTAACCCTAATCTTAACCCTAACCCTAAACCCTAACCCTAATCTTAACCCTAACCCTAAACCCTAACCCTAATCTTAACCCTAACCCTAAACCCTAACCCTAATCTTAACCCTAATCTTAACCCTAGACCTGCCCTTCGGTTCCACTCACGTGCACACAGTCAGTGTTCCTGAAGACAGTAATACAGTAGAACACCAGTGCCCCCGTCACTGCTCTACATTTACACCTTTAATTAGAAAAACCCCAAACTGAAAACCTGCACTCAAGGCAAGCGAGGGAACCAGAGCGAGACCTTTGCACGTGAATTCAGGATGTACGTGTCAAGTCTGTAAATGTTACGTGTAAATCAGAGGCTAAAACTAGTCTCCCAGAAGACTGCACACCGAACACACCACTCCAAACCTGTGCTGATTTTTGGGTTTATAAATATCATATAATAAATAAAACCCAAATGACTGTTGAAATGGAACCCAGGTGCAGGTGAGAACACAGTGTTCAGACTCAGGTGGTCTTCATGAGGTGATCTCAGTGCGGTTCCATGCCACTGATGATTTTTTTCTCTTGTTGTTTTTCTGATGAATGATTCCTTCACCCTACATTTCTTCCCTTCATCACACACGGCCGCCATCTTGCTCCATTCATAAGCAGAAAACTGAATTTTGGCGCATGCTCCTGGATCGGTTTTAGAGCTTCTGCTACGTTCTGATTAACGTCTCGTCTCGTCACGTGTGTGTGAGTTGAGTTCAGACCAGCAGTAGATTTTTACACTCTCACCTGCTTCACATCTCTTCCCAGTAAAACCTTGTTGGCAGACGCATGTGTCTGGAGCCACACAGGAGCCTCCGTTATGGCACAATCCATCACACTGAGCTGCAGCAACAAAGAGCAACACACACACACACACACACACACACACACACACACACACACACACTCTGCACTAACAGTACAACATAATAAAATCCATTCACTGCCATCACACAGTTCTTCTCTCTGTCATTGACTCCATGCTACTGTGCATGTGACAGCTGTTTACATGCGAGATCTCAGTGGCTTCTCAGGCATATGAGACCAATTAGAGAAGAAATAATGTGAAGATGTCAGACCACCATGGCACAAGCTGCCAGAACAGATTCCACATCCCTCGGAGAAATGAGCACCATCTTTCCTGTAGATATTTCAACATACAGCGCTCTAGTCTGCGATGGAAAACGTTGGGTCAGCTCACCTCTGCAGATGGTGCCGTTACCCAGGTACCCCGGTTTGCAGGTGCAGCTGTGTCCTCCAACCGTATTAAAGCAAAGTGCGTTCTCATCGCAGTCGTGTAGGCCACTCACACACTCGTTATGCTCTGAAAATACACACAGGAAACGAATACTGTGAAAAAGGCCAGTTTGTGTTTGAGCTTCACCAGCAGGAAGCGCTGGTGTGAACAAACCCTCTGTCTGAACCTGCAAGAAGAAAATGCAGTGTTTTTCAGCTCGTTTAGGAGAACGAGCCTCAAACCTGTCTGTAGATATGAACTAGCTTGTGGACAGAGAAATCATTCTCTTATAATACACAGACATCATGTGGCCAGACGTATTGCGACACCCAACTATTCCAGCCGTAATGTGGCTCATCCCCAAAATGACACACACAATTTTCTTTGGATGCTGCTATAAAACTCACAACATCTTCTACTATAGAACTTTAAACATCATCTGCTGTAGAACCCAACATAGAGCTCATAACATCTGGAATATCTTCCCAGAAGACTGGAGGTTATTATAATACTACATGTGGAATGGGATGTTCAAAAAGCACACACCAAATCTGATGGTCATCTGTCCACAAACTTTTGGCCATGTAGTGCCCAAAAACCCTATCGATCTGCACCTTAAAATAACACCAAGCTGCAGATCCTCCAAAAACCACGAGGTCACCTAGATGTTCTGAGGTAACCTTTAAAACTTCACCCCGAATTCTTATACTTTTTGAAGTATTTTATCAGCAGCCTTCATACAGCCTTCATTACTTCAGATCAAATTCTTTTGAACACATGCACACACACACACACACACACACACACACACACACACACACACACACACACACACACACACACACACGGACATGAAAGCAGTGAAACTGGAACCATGTTCAAGATAGTAATTAAAAGCTCTCGGTGTAGTTATTAGAAGGTTGTGATAAGCAACAGCAGTTTATCAGCACAACACACACACACACACACACACACACACACACACACACACACACACACACACACACACACACACACACATGTTTAATAATTTACAGAAGAAAGTATAATTATTTATTAACTTCCCTTTTCTATTTCTAATCAATATTTCAATTCCAAAACAGAAATAAAAGTGAAAAATAATGAAATAAATAAATAAAGAAATGAGTTTTAAAAATACTCTAATCAACATAAACAATAATGCTTTATGCAAATGTATGTTAATTATTAGTGAAACTAAACTCAAGATAGAGCATGAAGTCTCAACATGTTTTGAAGGTCATAGATGTTTTTCGTGTCTGTTAGACACAATAATAAATCACGTCTCTCGTTACAGCAGTTTCTTCACACCAACACGTTTACGTTTCTGGAGTACAGCGCAGCACGTGAAGATACGCTTGTAAATGTTTTAATGGAAGTAATTGCGGGGTTTTAAATTGCGTAACTCGACACAAACGGAGGTTTTAATCGTGGGATTTGTGCATCACGCCGGATTTTGGTGCTGATTTGAGACTCAGTAAATCAAACACGGATTTTTTTATTTTTATATCTGAGTAAAGAAAGACGTCGTGAATAAATGTGTGTTTAATTTCACGTCTTTTATATTTATTTATATTTTAAATAAAAAGGGTCAAACAGAATTTCACGCTGCATTAATCGCACGTGGATAAAATGAGTGCTGATAAAATGAATTAGCGTTAGCGTGTTATTAACGTTTATTTTCACAGCTCTAATATATATATATATATTGATGAATGAATAAATGACTTAAATAATTTGACCTGTGTGTTGCCTCATATTTAAACCCCTGTGGAACAGGAAGTCACGATTCAACAACTTCCTGTTCCTAATCACACACGTGTACAAAAGACACGTGAGAATGTCGGCTAGGGTGCTGAAGAGGCTGGAAAGGGCTCTGGTTCTAAATGAGTGAACGTGTGAATGAATGAATGAATGAATGCGTTTCTCCACACTGTGAAGGATAAAACCTGCAGGAATGAGTTACACACCACCATCATGGGTTCAGGAGCAGGAGTGTGTGCAGCATTAATACATCTTTCATTCCTCAATCGAGTTCATTTAGAACATCAAGTACATCATATTAAACTCAGAGAGAAAGCAGAAGTGTAACGCTTAGCGAGACGAATCTGAGTCTGAGAGGAGATAACGAGGAAACACAACACACATCTCAGTGTAATTAAGTCCAACCGCAGAGAAGAACGCTTACTCTGCAATTTATTAACACACACACACACACACACACACACACACACACACACACACACACACACACAAGCACACACACACACACACACACACACACACACACACACACACACACACACACAAAACACACAAAACACACACACTCTCTACACCTGTGTGTAATTAGCTCACACTCACCAGTGCAGGAGTAATCATCAATCCGGATGTAGCCTTTGTTACACACACACATGAAGGATCCTGGTGTGTTCACACACACGGTGTTCTCCCTGCAGTAGTGTTTTCCCTCTGCACACTCATCAATATCTGCAACACAACACACAACAATCAGACCTCAGAAATGTATCAGATGAGGGTGAAAAACCTCCTGAGATGGTATGAGGATGAACCCTTGAGAAGAACCAGACCAACGTGAACCTCATCTGGGTGACACTGAATGTTTATTCATTACAGTTCCATCATTGTTGAGGTTTTCTCCTGTTCACCGATGGAGACTCGAGTGTAAAACTGTTCCTGGTGATTGCAGTCCTACACATTACAGTTCA
The DNA here is from genome assembly GCA_039877035.1 of Silurus lanzhouensis. NCBI lineage: Eukaryota > Metazoa > Chordata > Actinopteri > Siluriformes > Siluridae > Silurus > Silurus lanzhouensis. Next base: position 125,024 of record JBCEWE010000015.1, read on the forward strand.
AATCCATCTTCATGGTTCCTGAGTTTAACCTCCGTAGAACCTCATTGCTCCTCAGACTGTGTATGTGGAGAACATCCTCAGGAGCAGTGAGTGGCCTGTTCACATCACGTATAATGTAATAAGTTCTGAAATTTGGGTCTGATGAAACGGAGCTCTGTGACTGGGGTAAACTGCTGAGTAATGAAAACAGGCCACAGTGTGGAGCTTTTAACCTTCACAACAAATCAGTGGTTTTCAGGATTATTCCATTACAGGACCTTCCATCAATCCCTCACGTCACATAAACCAGCCACCTTCCTGGTCACGTCACTGAACACGCACACCTGGACACCTCTAATTAGCATGTGTTTAAGTCTCACACTGGGCTTCACGCTGGGCTTCACACGTCCTCCATCACGTGTGTTTCCATCAGCTTACAGTCTTCTATCTGAAATATCTCCATATTCCTTAATAACCTTCTTTCCATGTCCATAAACCCACAATCTTCTTGTATTGTATGATTTTTGAGATTGGTCTGAATTATGAAACGAGTGTTTTCTCTTCTAGGAGATTTTCATTAAAACCTGCAGATGAACTCATGATTTTGAAATAGACGATGGAAAGGTCACAGCAAGGGCATTTCTTTCTTTAATTACTTTCCACCTGATTATCAAACAGAACTGCTGTGCTTTTGCCCTTTCTTTCATCCATCCATTAGTGTGTCTATCTGAGATATCCGTTTGTGGGCTTTAGCTCCAAAGGGCATGGGTTCAAATCTCAGCCACACAAAGTCGCCCCTCCTGGGCCCCTGAGCAAGGCCCTTAAACCCAAAGCTGCTTAGTGCTGTGATTGTGATTAATGTTAAGTTGTCTTCCAAATGCTGTAAATGTGAACTTAGCATGGAATTATTACTGTAACCAGTAGATTAGATTCTGCAATGGATCCAAATCAAGGTCAAGGTCACAGCAAGGTGAAATGGCTGCAGTAATGTGTTCAGTGTTCAGACTGTAGGAGGTTTAATACAAACCACTAACGAACCACAGACGTCTTTAATCTCACAGTTATAACCTACAGCTCCGAGACACATCCTGATGAAGTGTTCAGCTCAGGTGTGTGTATTTACACACACACACACACACACACACACACACACACACACACACACACACACACACACACACACACACACTGTAACATTCCCTGCTAATTAAGCTGCTGTGTACAGTATGTTGGGTTTTCAGTATGAGTGCACATAATACATTTACTCATTCAATCCGACACACACACACACACACACACACACACACACACACACACACACACACACACACACACACACACACACACACACATTCTGCATTCCAGCATGTGAAGCATTAATTAGACACACAAGGATGATGTTTGTAATGAAACAGTCATTCAGGTTGGAAGTGAGTTTTCACCACAGCTTTTCCAGGAGTCTGGTTTCTTCTGTCTCATGCAGAGTGAGGAGAAATCAGACTCCTGGAGAAGCTGTGGTGAAAACTCACTTCCAACCTGAATGACTGTTTCATTACATTCAGCTTCACATTCAGCACACAGAATTCAAATATCTTTCCTCATGGTGCAGTGATGGTGGACCTGCCGCAAGTTTCTCCCAGATTAAACATCAAGCTCATGATCACCTCTATTTACAAAAAAACCCACCTTCCAAACCTCTTCCAAGGTGACCAAGAAGCCTTCAATAGAGCAGATATGTTTTTTGTAGCTATCACTCGACCTGTTCCTCTAGGTAACTCTGACTCTACAGCAACTTCCTTCAACCTCATGGCTGAGTTTTTGTTCTGATCTGCGTTTTTTTTTTTTTTTTTAAGCTGACATAATATAGACAGGTGTGTGTGTGTGTGTGTGTGTGTGTGTGTGTGTGTGTGTGTGTGTGTGTATTTAAACATCTGCTGAAGCAGGATTGTTTATATCCTGAGCGGGTCGTCAGGTACCTTGGCAGTATGCGCTGTCCTCCCGCAGTGGTCTGTATCCGTCTCTGCAGCTGCAGCAGGCTCCTGCCTCCGAATTCACACACTCCGAGTTCTCCACACATCTACTGCTGAAACCGTCCGCACAGAAATCATGTCCTGACAGAGAGAAACCACTTAAAACACTCTGCAGCATGTGTGTGTGTGTGTGTGTGTGTGTGTGTGTGTGCGTGCGTGCGTGCGTGCGTGTGTGTGCGTGTGTGTGTGCATGTGTGTTACCTTGACACACTTTACAGCAGCGGTCTGTGAGGGTTATCTGTTCTGATTCAGGGCAGTTGAGCTCTGGACAGTTTGAGATTTCAAGTCTTCGCATCTTACGGTCCTGCACACACACACACACACACACACACACACACACACACACACACACACACACACACACACACACATGAGAAGGATTAAATGTGTGTTTATATTGTTAGTATTCCAGGCAGCTCCTGCTCACCCTGCACTCATAAAGCAGACAGTTTCCTGTAGAGTCAGGTACGTTCTTCCTTTCCCCTTCCACATACACTCTCCCTCTGAGAACACACACAGCTACACACACACACACACACACACACACACACACACACACACACACACACACACACACACACACACATGATTAGTTAGTGTCCTATTAAGTTACAGATTTAGTCATTAATCAAAGAGTCATTAACTCTGTTTACTGAAACATGTCGGCACTCAGCTCCACATGAACACTGAATTATTGTGTGTGTGTGTGTGTGTGTGTGTGTGTGTGTGTGTGTGTGTGTGTGTGTGTGTGTGTGTGTGTGAGCGTATACTCACGCTGACACTCTTTACAGCACGCTCCAGGAATGTAGGCTGGTGCAGTATCTGGAGGACACTGAGGTTCAGGACAGAAGATTCTCTCACACTCAACACTGCCATTCTACAGAGTTCAGAAGGTGCAGAGGAGAAGTCCAGCTCTGTTACCATCAACACTTCTAACCTTCTGCTTTACTTCAGAGAATGAAAGAGCTTTTATTTTATAGAAACCTCACGAAAAACTCATACCAAACACGTGCAGTTCCTGCAGCCGTCTATCCAGACATCCTCGTCTCTGTAAATCTCTCCGTCTAGGGAACAGGTCTTCTCACAGTAACAGCCATCCAGAGTCTTCATTCGTTCTTCTGCACGAGCGAGCTGCAAACACACACACACACACACACACACACACACACACACACACACATACACACACACACACACACACACACACACACACATTTTTAGATTTTATGCTGCTCTCAGGATGAGAATGAGCCCCAGACAAAAAATGTAATTTCTATCTGCTATTATTTCTAGATAGAAACATTTGTGATGAACAACACACACACACACACACACACACACACACACACACACACACACACACACACACACACACACACACACACATGAGAAGGATTAAATGTGTGTTTATATTGTTAGTATTCCAGGCAGCTCCTGCTCACTCACTTTGCTTTTCAATTATCGTCCTTCAGCTCTACAATCTGGAGTGACTTTTTTTTATTCAGATATTCCAGATCATCATCATCATTATCATCATCATCATCATCACAATGGAACCCACACGCTACACGCTTAATGTACAAAATGCAGCATAGTGCTTATCGTTCTGCTCGAATACATGACTACATTCTTACATACTGAGAAAAGCGCCTACCTTTCCAGATGTTTCAGCAAGGATCTCCTGCAGCTCCATGATCTTCTGTACCAGCCCGTGGAAATCGTTGCAGGTTGGACATGCTGAAACATCAGTGTGGATCAGTGAGGAGCTTGCTGCGTATTTAAAACGAATTGTTGCTTGTTTTAATGTGTTCCATCAGGCAGGTTTATAAAACTGTACGATGAGATCAGAAATGTGAGCATGTTCCTTGCACTCACTGCGGTTGAGGTCAGGACACTGTGAGATGTATCCCTGAGACACCAACACCAACTGAACGTCCTGCATTACACCCTGTGAAAAATCCCAGAGCGTGACGTTAATAAATACGGTCTAATAGAAGTCCACTGCATCATCGCAGGTGGAAATAACCTTCCTGTAGACACTTCATCAGCATGCGTCAGGATAAAACTCATACAGAGCTGCAGTTACAAGGCGTCCGTACCTTAAAGAATCCATGGACGTTATTTCTTTGGCCGAGCCACACGGTTGTTCCTGCAGGAATGTCCAGTGATGGTGTCTCCACAATCCTCTCATAAATTCTACAAAGAAAACGTTTGTTTTAAAAGCGTGTTTGCGAAAGATAAAGTCGTGCAAATGTGAGGTCTTCATCTCGCCCACCTGCTGCAGTCCACGTAGAGCACCAGCTGAGTAGTGCTGAGCGTCAGTGCCATTCTGTGCCAGCGGGCATCTGCCAGGTTGTAGGGAAAAATCTCAGTGCGGTTCTGCTGTTCTGCCATCCAGTAGTGCAGGCGGATTTCACTGCGCTGACCGTTGCTCTCCAGCTCCAGATACCTGCTCAATACAAGGAACACATTACAGTCTTATCTCTTTATTAATCAGTACACATCAGGATTCTGCACCGTGGATCAAAGAGATTACAGCAAAATCACCCATTGGTTTGAGCTTCCATACACACATAATAATCTCAGTAATACACACTTACAATCCCAGTGATAATCTCTCTTTACAACTGTGATAAACAGAAAACCATCTCAGAATTCCGAAAACATGCAACCTCAAGGTGGGTGAGCTACAACATCAGAAGACCACATCAGTTTCCTCTCCTGTCAGCAGAAGAACAGGAATCTGACTCACACAATTGGACAGGTGAAGACCGGAAAAAGACCAGGTGGGATTATGTATCTGAGCTGACAGTGATGGCTCTCTGGGATTTTTGGATTTATTGAGTGTGAACACCAACGGATTCCAATGCAAACGAAGCACACCAGCGCTTTTACCTGCTTACTGTAGAAGTGAAATAGTACAGAAATAACACACCTGGGAATTCCTTTACACACCTGGGAATTCCTTTACACAACTGGGAATTCCTTTACACACCTGAGAATTCATTTACACACCTGGGAATTTCTTTACACACCTGGGAATTCCTTTACACAACTGAGAATTCCTTTACACACCTAGGAATTCCTTTACACAACTGGGAATTCCTTTACACACCTGGGAATTCCTTTACACACCTGAGAATTCCTTTACACACCTGAGAATTCATTTACACACCTGGGAATTCCTTTACACAACTGGGAATTCCTTTACACACCTGGGAATTCCTTTACACAACTGGGAATTCCTTTACACACCTGAGAATTCCTTTACACACCTGAGAATTCCTTTACACGCCTGGGAATTCCTTTACACACCTGAGAATTCCTTTACACACCTGGAATTCCTTTACACACCTGAGAATTCCTTTACACACCTGAGAATTCCTTTACACGCCTGGGAATTCCTTTACACACCTGGGAATTCCTTTACACACCTGAGAATTCCTTTACACACCTGGGAATTCCTTTACACACCTGGGAATTCCTTTACAGACCTTTTCACTGTGGCTGTTTAAAGCAATGGGAACTCACTTTATGTATCTGGAGCAAAAACATTATTATAATTATTACATATTATTTTTTAATTATGAATCTTTATTGGTTATATTTGTTGCTTGATCTTCTTATGTGTCTCCAAAAATCCTAAACATTTTCACTTGGAATTGATTTGTAGATTTTTTCAAGCTGTGAAACTAAAAAAGGAAGTAAAAGTAATCAGCTGGCAGGAAACGTGATTAATGAAGCATTGATTAACAGACATGCACACATGGTTTCCTTCACCACAGAAACATCAATGAGAGCAGCTTCAGGCCTGTGATTGCAGTGACAAAGTATAAAAATGACAGGTCAAGAAGAACGGCTAGACGTGGAGAATCATTAACATAAACCCATTCCGAGACTCTGGCCATCTTTCCAGCTCTAAAACCTCAGTGTGGAACCAATCATTAAAGCACATATATCCACCTGGTCATTAAACTCTCACGCTCTCTAACTGTGGGTGTGGATTATTACATCTGCATGGATTTTTTTATTGATCTGCCAATCTGTCATCATGACAGCAAAAACCCCCGCAATCAGATATTCAGGCAAAAGAAAATGATCTATCCATCAAACATGACAATTAACAGTTCTCTTCCAATTATTACCTCTCGCTTTATCACCTCACCCCTTTATCATCTCACCCCTTTATCATCTCACCCCTTTATCATCTCACCCTTTAATCATCTCACCCTTTAATCATCTCACCCCTTTATCATCTCACCCTTTAATCACCTCACCCTTTAATCATCTCACCCCTTTATCATCTCACCCTTTAATCACCTCACCCTTTATCATCTCACCCCTTTATCATCTCACCCTTTATCATCTCACCCTTTTATCATCTCACCCTTTAATCATCTCACCCTTTAATCATCTCACCCCTTTATCATCTCACCCTTTAATCACCTCACCCTTTAATCATCTCACCCCTTTATCATCTCACCCTTTAATCACCTCACCCTTTAATCATCTCACCCCTTTATCATCTCACCCTTTATCATCTCACCCTTTAATCATCTCACCCCTTTATCATCTCACCCTTTAATCATCTCACCCTTTAATCATCTCACCCCTTTATCATCTCACCCTTTAATCACCTCACCCTTTAATCACCTCACCCTTTAATCATCTCACCCTTTAATCACCTCACCCTTTAATCATCTCACCCTTCAATCACCTCACCCTTTAATCATCTCACACTTTTATCATCTTACCCCTTTATCACCTCACCCTTTAATCATCTCACCCTTTAATCACCTCACCCTTTAATCACCTCACCCTTTAATCATCTCACCCTTTAATCACCTCACCCTTTAATCATCTCACACTTTTATCATCTTACCCCTTTATCACCTCACCCTTTAATCATCTCACCCTTTAATCACCTCACCCTTTAATCATCTCACCCTTCAATCACCTCACCCTTTAATCATCTCACACTTTTATCATCTTACCCCTTTATCACCTCACCCTTCTATCATCTCACCCTTTTATCATCTCACCCTTTTATCATCTCACCTGTTTATCATCTCACCCCTTTATCATCTCACCCTTCAATGAGGGTGACGTAGCTTCCTGTGTTTGACTTGTTTGCCGCGAGTTCCGTGTTTGTATTCGTGTTTATATTCGTTTGTTTGGGTTTTTCTTTTTTTAATAATCCTAAATTGTTTGTCTTCCTGACTTGTGCCTGTAGTCAGTTAAACTCGACTACCACTATATTTTCTCTCACTTTATCTTATTTGTGTATCTGAAATCTGTTCGTGATTATGAGCACTATGCCGGCTGTGTGTCTGACTTTGAGCACAGGTGAGGACTCGTTCGATTTGCAAACGGTGGCGTTGGAGATGGAGGTTTTGGAGAAACAGATTCGCGAGCTGCATGAAAAGCATGCCCGGCTGCGAGAGCGGAAAGCGGCGCTGGAAACATCCCGGGCAGACGCGCACTCGTCCCAGGTAAATTCCCGGGCTGAACCCAACGCTCCCAGCACCTCAACTCCGCGTGTTTCTCTGCCCAGACCCAGCGCACCTACATCTCCGGCAAAGGTGCAACATGGACCCTGGATGCGGCAGCGGCGGAAGAGACAAGCAAAGCCCCGGTCGAGGACGTCTCCCCCGCCACCACTACAGGCCTTCGAGATCTCGACCGAGAACCACTTCGCCCCTCTCCGCGAGACGGAACGCGACACTGTGATTCTCGGAGATTCCATCGTCCGGCATGTCCGCGCTACCGGAGCTAAAGGTAAGGTGCACACTCGCTGTTTTCCTGGTGCTCGTGTTCTTGATGTCGCTGCGCAGGTACCCGCGATCCTGAAGGGGAACTTCGGAGCGGTTGTTCTTCATGCCGGAACAAACGACACCAGGCTGAGGCAAACGGAGATCTTAAAGAGGGATTTCAGGATCCTGGTGGAGACGGTACGCAGCACATCACCCACAACCAGGATCATAGTGTCAGGACCCCTTCCCACTTACCAGCGAGGGGCTGAGAAGTTTAGTAGACTTTTAGCTCTAAATGAATGGTTACAGTCATGGTGTCGAGAACATAAACTTCTCTTTGTTAATAACTGGAACTGTTTCTGGGAGCGTCCTAGGTTCTTCCGCCCTGATGGCCTGCACCCCAGCAGAGTTGGAGCAGCAGTGCTATCAGATAACATCTCTAGGATACTTCACACCATCTGACTGGTAAGACATCAGGAAATTTACGACAATGAGAACACGCATACAACAGACCAAATAGTTACAAGTTCACACACAGCCCAGTTTATAGAAACCGTATCTATTCCTCGTGTAATAAAACCAAGAAGTAAATACACAAGATCCAGAAATAATCTCATTGAAGTTAAAACTGAAAAATGCCAGATAAACAAACACCAAAAAGTTTTAAAGTTTGGTCTTTTAAACATTAGATCACTTGCACCCAAAGCGCTGATTATAAATGAGATGATCACAGAGAATAATCTCGATGCCCTCTGTCTCACTGAGACCTGGATTAAACCAGGTGATTATATGGGTCTAAACGAGTCGACACCGTCAGGATATGCTTATAAGCATGAGCCGCGTCAGACTGGTCGTGGGGGGGTGTAGGAACCATTTATACTGCCTCTCTTAATGTTAGTCAGATGTTAGGATTCAGTTTTAAATCATTTGAAGTGCTCGTTCTTAAAGTTGTATTTTCAGACAGACATAGAAAACTCGCTCTGGTCACCGTGTACAGACCCCCAGGGCCCTACGCTGATTTTCTTCAAGAGTTTGCTTGTTTTCTATCAGATCTCTTGATCGATTTTGATAAAGTGCTGCTTGTAGGAGATTTTAATATTCATGTAGATGATGTAAACGATGCTCTAGGATTATCATTTGTTGATTTATTAAACTCTTTTGGGGTTAAACAAAACGTCACCAGACCAACTCACCGTTTTAACCACACATTAGACTTAATAATATCCCACGGAGCAGACGTCACTAATATAGATATTTTACCTCAGAGTGATGACATCACAGACCATTACCTCATACTGTACACACTACCGGTAGAGCAGATTAGCCGTGTTGCACCACGTTATCGACTTGGTAGGACTATTGTTCCAACCACTAAGGACAGATTCATAAATAACCTGCCTGATTTATCTCAATTTCTCACTAAACCCATAACTGCTAATGATCTTGATGAAATAACTAACAACATAGACCTTATCCTCACTAGCACATTAGACACTGTTGCCCCTATCCGGTTAAAAAAGGTTAGAGAACAAGCACCTGCACCTTGGTATAATAGTCATACGCATGCCCTCAAGAGAACAGCACGTAATCTGGAGAGAAAATGGAGGAAAACTAAATTGGAGGTATTTAGAATCGCGTATAAAGACAGTATGCTCAGCTACAGACAGGCGCTAAAAGCTGCTAGAGCTGAACATCTGAGCAAACTCATAGAAAACAACAAAAACAATCCCAGGTTCCTTTTCAGTACTGTAGCTAAACTAACTACAAATCAGGGATCTGAAAATTGTGTTCCATCACAGTTTAGTAGTGAGGACTTTATGATTTTCTTCACTGAAAAAATAGATAACATTAGAAAAACAATTGTGGCAGTTCAACCTCTGACACCATCTCCTGAGACAGTGTTACCTTCAACTCCACAACTCCACTGTTTTACATGTATAGGACAGGAAGAGCTGTATAATGTTATTGCCAAAGCTAAATCGACAACATGTCAGTTAGATCCAATTCCTACTAAATTACTGAAGGAAGTGTTATATACAACTGGTGAACCTCTTCTAAATATTATTAACTCCTCACTATCGTTAGGTCACGTCCCTAAATCCCTCAAGTTAGCAGTTATTAAGCCCCTCATTAAAAAACCTAATCTGGATCCAAACACGTTATCAAATTACAGACCCATTTCAAATCTCCCATTTATGTCTAAGATTTTAGAAAAGATTGTCGCTGCCCAGTTCTGTTCCTACCTGCAAGAGAACAATATCTTTGAAGAATTTCAGTCAGGTTTTAGGCCCCATCATAGCACAGAAACTGCTCTAGTTAAAATAACTAATGACCTGTTTTTAGCTTCAGACCAAGGCTTCATTTCGCTGTTGGTTTTACTTGATCTTAGTGCTGCATTCGACACTATAGACCATGATCTCCTCCTAGATCGATTACAAAATTACATCGGCATTCAGGGACAGGCATTAAGCTGGTTTAAATCCTACCTGTCCGATCGTTACCATTTCATAGATTTAAATGGAGAGCTATCCAGGCTAATGCAAGTAAATTATGGCGTGCCGCAAGGTTCAGTTCTAGGACCCCTGCTGTTCACAATATACATGCTTCCGTTAGGAAATATTATTAGAAGGCATGGAATTAGCTTCCATTGTTATGCTGATGATACTCAGCTATATATTTCATCTAAACCAGGTGATACAGCTCAATTAACCCGGATAACTGAGTGTGTTAAGGAAATAAGAGATTGGATGACCCATAACTTTCTACTTTTAAATTCCGATAAGACTGAGATTTTGCTCATCGGACCAAAAACTAGTATACAGAAGCTCCAGCATCTCAACCTGCATTTAGACGGATGTTCTGTAACCACTAATTCAACGGTAAAAGACCTGGGTGTTATTTTAGACAGCGACTTGTCTTTCAAAAATCATATCAATCAAGTTACTAAAACAGCCTTCTTTCACCTTAGAAATATTTCTAAGCTAAGAAATATGTTGTCTTTATCCGATGCAGAAAAGCTCGTCCATGCGTTCATGACCTCCAGAATAGACTACTGTAATGCGTTACTAGGTGGATGTCCTGCATCATTAATAAACAAGCTTCAGTTAGTCCAGAATGCAGCAGCCAGAGTTCTTACAAGGGCAAGAAAATATGATCACATACCCCGATCTTATCGTCCCTACATTGGCTTCCTGTTAAGTTTCGAATAGACTACAAACTATTACTTCTCACTTATAAAGCACTAAATGGTTTATCTCCATGTATCTATCCAGTCTTTTAACTCGCTACAATCCGCCACGCTCCCTGAGATCTCAAAACTCTGGGCTTCTAGTCAAGTCAAGTCAAGTTTATTTGTATAGCGCTTTTCACAACAGACATTGTCTCAAAGCAGCTTTACACAAATCAACAGTGATGGTGAATGGTGTGAATTTGTCCCTGATGAGCAAGCTGTGGCGACTGTGGCAAGGAAAAACTCCCTTAGATGTTATGAGGAAGAAACCTTGAGAGGAACCAGACTCAAAAGGGAAACCCATCCTCATTTTGGGTGACATCAAGAGTTTGATCATAAATCTTTCAACAATACAGAACACTGGAGAGTGAGAACTAACATGAGCACTGGAGTATAAGATTATAAGTGATGTTCTTTCTGCAGTCTTATACAGTCTATATGGTTAGTAGCTCCGAGTTTTATGAGCTCAGCATTTGTGATCACCACAGATCCAGCATCAGCTTCTCCATGCCAGAGCCTTTAACACTCCAGGAGGTCCAATGCCAAACTCCACACATGTAGCGGGATCCAAATGGCACTGGTACGTCTCTAGATGGTTCGGGATGTTTGTGAGTTCGGCATCTACTTCTTCAAAGGTCCGTAATCATCACGAGGTGGGAGGTGACTGGAGCTGGCCAAACCTCAGGGTGTCTCGGGATGGGGAGAGAAAGAGAAGCAGTGGAGAGCAATTAGCGTAGCTGCTGTTCATGATATTAACAGCACAAGTTGATAATGTGCATGTGATCAGATGTTCTGGAGCACAAGGTTATGATGTGATGTGTGTTATGTGTAGGCTTTGCTAAAAAGATATGTTTTTAATCTACACTTAAACTGGGTGAGTGTGTCTGAGCCCCGAACACCGTCAGGAAGACTATTCCAGAGTTTAGGAGCTAAATGTGAAAAAGCTCTACCACCTTTAGTGGACTTTGCTATTCTAGGAACTACTAGAAGCCCAGAGTTTTGAGATCTCAGGGAGCGTGGCGGATTGTAGCGAGTTAAAAGACTGGATAGATATATGGGAGCCAAACCATTTAGTGCTTTATAAGTGAGAAGTAATAGTTTGTAGTCTATTCGAAACTTAACAGGAAGCCAATGTAGGGACGATAAGATCGGGGTTATGTGATCATATTTTCTTGCCCTTGTAAGAACTCTGGCTGCTGCATTCTGGACTAACTGAAGCTTGTTTATTATGACGCAGGACATCCACTAGTAATGCATTACAGTAGTCTATTCTGGAGGTCATGAACGCATGGACGAGCTTTTCTGCATCGGATAAAGACAACATATTTCTTAGCTTAGAAATATTTCTAAGGTGAAAGAAGGCTGTTTTAGTAACTTGATTGATATGATTTTTGAAAGACAAGTCGCTGTCTAAAATAACACCCAGGTCTTTTAGTAGTTCCTAGAATAGCAAAGTCCACTAAAGGTGGTAGAGCTTTTTCACATTTAGCTCCTAAACTCTGGAATAGTCTTCCTGACGGTGTTCGGGGCTCAGACACACTCTCCCAGTTTAAGTGTAGATTAAAAACATATCTTTTTAGCAAAGCCTACACATAACACACATCACATCATAACCTTGTGCTCCAGAACATCTGATCACATGCACATTATCAACTTGTGCTGTTAATATCATGAACAGCAGCTACGCTAATTCCTCTCCACTGCTTCTCTTTCTCTCCCCATCCCGAGACACCCTGAGGTTTGGCCAGCTCCAGTCACCTCCCACCTCGTGATGATTACGGACCTTTGAAGAAGTAGATGCCGAACTCACAAACATCCCGAACCATCTAGAGACGTACCAGTGCCATTTGGATCCCGCTACATGTGTGGAGTTTGGCATTGGACCTCCTGGAGTGTTAAAGGCTCTGGCATGGAGAAGCTGATGCTGGATCTGTGGTGATCACAAATGCTGAGCTCATAAAACTCGGAGCTACTAACCATATAGACTGTATAAGACTGCAGAAAGAACATCACTTATAATCTTATACTCCAGTACTCATGTTAGTTCTCACTCTCCAGTGTTCTGTATTGTTGAAAGATTTATGATCAAACTCTTGATGTCACCCAAAATGAGGATGGGTTTCCCTTTTGAGTCTGGTTCCTCTCAAGGTTTCTTCCTCATAACATCTAAGGGAGTTTTTCCTTTCCACAGTCGCCACGGCTGCTCATCAGGGACAAATTCACACCATTCACCTTCACTGTTGATTTGTGTAAATCTGCTTTGAGACAATGTCTGTTATGAAAAGCGCTATACAAATAAACTTGACTTGACTTGACTTCAATCACCTCACCCTTCAATCACCTCACCCTTCAATCACCTCACCCTTTAATCACCTCACCCTTTAATCACCTCACCCTTTAATCATCTCACCCTTCAATCACCTCACCCTTCAATCACCTCACCCTTCAATCACCTCACCCTTTAATCATCTCACCCTTCAATCACCTCACCCTTTAATCATCTCACCCTTTAATCATCTCACCCTTTAATCATCTCACCCTTTTATCATCTCACCCCTTTATCACCTCACCCTTTAATCATCTTACCCTTCAATCACCTCACCCTTTAATCATCTCACCCTTTAATCATCTCACCCCTTTATCATCTCACCCCTTTATCATCTCACCCTTTTATCATCTCACCCCTTTATCATCTCACCCCTTTATCATCTCACCCCTTTATCACCTCACCCCTTTATCATCTCACCTCTTTATCACCTCACCCCTTTATCATCTCATCCCTTTATCATCTCACTCTTCTATCATCTCACCCTTTTATCATCTCACCCCTTTTATCATCTCACCCCTTTATCATCTCACCCTTTTATCATATCACCCCTTTATCATATCACCCCTTTATCATCTCACCCCTTTATCATCTCACCCTTTTATCACCTCACCCCTTTATCATCTCACCCTTTAATCATCTCACCCCTTTAATCATCTCACCCTTTAATCATCTCACCCCTTTATCATCTCACCCTTTAATCACCTCACCCTTCAATCACCTCACCCTTCAATCACCCCACCCTTTAATCATCTCACACTTTTATCATCTCACCCCTTTATCACCTCACCCTTTTATCATCTCACCCCTTTATCATCTCACCCTTCAATCACCTCACTCTTTAATCACCTCACTCTTTAATCACCTCACCCTTTAATCATCTCACCCTTCAATCACCTCACCCTTTAATCATCTCACCTTTTTATCATCTCACCCCTTTATCATCTCACCCCTTTATCACCTCACCCGTTTATCACCTCACTCTTTAATCACCTCACTCTTTAATCACCTCACCCTTTAATCATCTCACCCTTCAATCACCTCACCCTTTAATCATCTCACCCCTTTATCATCTCACCCTTTTATCACCTCACCCGTTTATCATCTCACCCCTTTATCATCTCACCCTTCAATCACCTCACCCTTCAATCATCTCACCTTTTTATCATCTCACCCCTTTATCACCTCACCCCTTTATCATCTCACCCTTCAATCACCTCACGTTTTAATCACCTCACCCTTTTATCACCTCACCCTTTTATCATCTCACCCCTTTATCACCTCACCCCTTTATCATCTCACCCCTTTATCATCTCACCCTTCAATCACCTCACTCTTTAATCATCTCACCCTTTAATCATCTCACCCTTCAATCACCTCACCCTTTAATCATCTCACCTTTTTATCATCTCACCCCTTTATCACCTCACCCCTTTATCATCTCACCCTTCAATCACCTCACGTTTTAATCACCTCACCCTTTTATCATCTCACCCCTTTATCACCTCACCCCTTTATCATCTCACCCTTCAATCACCTCACGTTTTAATCACCTCACCCTTTTATCACCTCACCCTTTTATCATCTCACCCTTTATCACCTCACCCTTTATCATCTCACCCTTTATCATCTCACCCTTCAATCACCTCACTCTTTAATCATCTCACCCTTTAATCATCTCACCCTTCAATCACCTCACCCTTTAATCATCTCACCTTTTTATCATCTCACCCCTTTATCACCTCACCCCTTTATCATCTCACCCTTCAATCACCTCACGTTTTAATCACCTCACCTTTTATCATCTCACCCCTTTATCACCTCACCCCTTTATCATCTCACCCTTCAATCACCTCACGTTTTAATCACCTCACCCTTTTATCATCTCACCCCTTTATCACCTCACCCTTTAATCACCTCACCCTTCAATCACCTCACCCTGTAATCATCTCACCTTTTTATCATCTCACCCCTTTATCATCTCACCCTTCAATCACCTCACTCTTTAATCACCTCACCCTTCAATCATCTCACCTTTTTATCATCTCACCCCTTTATCACCTCACCCCTTTATCATCTCACCCTTCAATCACCTCACGTTTTAATCACCTCACCCTTTTATCATCTCACCCCTTTATCACCTCACCCGTTTATCATCTCACCCCTTTATCATCTCACCCTTCAATCACCTCACTCTTTAATCACCTCACCCTTTAATCATCTCACCCTTTAATCATCTCACCTTTTTATCATCTCACCCCTTTATCACCTCACCCCTTTATCATCTCACCCTTCAATCACCTCACCCTTTTATCACCTCACCCTTTTATCACCTCACCCTTTTATCATCTCACCCCTTTATCACCTCACCCTTTAATCATCTCACACTTTTATCATCTCACACTTTTATCATCTCACCCCTTTATCATCTCACCCCTTTATTACCTCACCCCTTTATTATCTCACCCTTCAATCACCTCACGTTTTAATCACCTCACCCTTTTATCATCTCACCCCTTTATCATCTCACCCTTTAATCACCTCACCCCTTTATCACCTCACCCCTTTATCATCTCACCCCTTTATCATCTCACCCCTTTATCATCTCACCCCTTTATCATCTCACCCCTTTATCATCTCACCCTTTTATCACCTCACACTTTTATCATCTCACCTCTATCTTTTCACCCCTTTATCATCTCATTATAAACAGATTATATAAATCCCTAAGATGCTGTGTTATGTTCATGTAGACGTTAAGCAAAGAAATTAACACACACACACACACACAAACACACACACACACACACACGCACATACACGCACACACACACACACACACACGCACACACACACACATACACACACATTGAAATTGCTCACTTGTCTGTATGAGGTAGAAGCAGCATTTAAGAGCTTTATAGCAATTTCTACATCCTCACATCTGATCATTTATAAAATAAATATAAATATAAATAATAAAATAAATACTTTTTTTATATAAACAAGTCCTCTGAGTGCAATACCACTATAACAACTGTGCTCAAATATATTCCATATCAAACCCAACAAGGCCGTCTATACTGTATCATGTTTAATTATTATTATTATTATTATTATTATTATTATTATTATTAATTATTTAAACAGATTCTGAATAAACAGCTCTGTCAGCATGAGCTATAAATTCCGACTCCAGTTCCTCCACTTTATCTACATCACTGCAGTTCATTATTAGTTACATTTAATATATTGCTTCTACATGTGTAATATTTGTTTGTGATTGTCTGCGTTATGCTCGAACACGTGCCGTACGCTCTATAGGCAGTACGTAAGGATCCTGTAGATGCTTCACCCTGGGCTTGATGTTCATGAACGCTCCATGCCTGGCCGTAAGAACGTGGGCTCTGTAACAGTGTACCTCCAATTCATATCTATTCATTTTATATTACATTCAGAATAATGTATTAATTTTAGTTGGTCTTCAGCTGATATTTTAGAGCTTGTATCTGATCTCTTTAGTCTCTTCAACAAACCCAATATAAGATAAAGAGAACGTGTCTCCTTGTAGGACGTGTTAATGCGGAAATATAAAATATTCTAAAGGGTTCACAAGCGTTTAAGTCCTGCTCGGTGTGCTTGTTGTAGGGGTTATGATGAATGGTGTATGCAGTCTCTCTGTGACTGTGCAGTGAGGAGGCTGGTGACCTCACAGATCAGCCTCAGAACTGCAGTTTAGTTGGAGTTGTTTCCAAATCAAATGCCTCCTCCGTAACAAGTAGGTTGGATGAGTCGCCCTTCCTGGACCAAATGCAGCTTCTTTGCAATTATATTGAGATTAGAATCTTTGTAACTCTAAACACTGTCAGCATGTCTGGTGAAATAACGTGGACTGTGAAAGCAGCTGATGACCTCAGTGTAAATGTGGAGTGGATCACTGATGCTTTTCACAAGACATCTGGGACCAAGACCTGATTGTCTCTGGAGCTTCTCCAGCACTGGATTTTGCTCTTGAGTGATCTGAAAGCTCTGATGTGTCCTCATGTGTACAAAAGCATTAATACTGACAGCAGAATTACAGCATTGAGACACAATATAAATAATCTGACATCTTCAACCGTACACCTGAGAAGATTCTGATGGGGTTTTTTTTTATCACAGCTGGGACTTTATAAAGGCAGAACCTGTTGTAATTAATGTAGCTAGCTAATGCGCTAGCTGACACTGTACACTAGCAGTGGTCTAAGTGTGGTTTTTTTTATTACCATTACAGAAACCAGTAAAATCTAAACAGTGCTGGATTCATCAATAACTGATTAATTAACAGTTTACTCATTATTGCATTGATGAATAACAAGAAATATATATATTTTTGTTAGCGTGCTGCTCGTTTATTTAGAATAAGATCTTACTGCTTAAGGATTTTTTAATACTGTACATCAGAAACTGTATTTGTAGGTGTTTGAGGTTCTGTAGGACTGCAGGTGCTTTGCTATAATCAGGATATTTTTTGACAGCTTTCCCTTTTATTGATCTGATTTCAGTGCAGCATGTACCTTTGTTCTCCATGATGGATGGAGAGCAACACACCCGAGTTGAATTTCTCTTGTTTGAGTGTCAGCAGCAGCGTGATCTCCTCTCTGCCTCTGAGCTTCTGCAGAATTCGCTCTGCAACTCCT
Organism: Silurus lanzhouensis; assembly: GCA_039877035.1. Classification (NCBI taxonomy): domain Eukaryota; kingdom Metazoa; phylum Chordata; class Actinopteri; order Siluriformes; family Siluridae; genus Silurus; species Silurus lanzhouensis. Next base: position 143,020 of record JBCEWE010000015.1, read on the forward strand.
GCTGAGGCTCGTACACTTCTCCTCGTCCCTGACAGAGAGAGAGAGAGAGAGAGAGAGAGAGAGAGAGAGAGAGAGAGAGAGAGAAAAGGATCAACAATACAGTTTATAGCACAAATGCAAAAAATAGAATAGTATGAGAAAAGATCTCACTCATGCTCCAGCCATTTGAAAACTGTTTGCATTAATCGTTGAATAAGCAATAAAGTTTTATATAAACTATGAAGTGATGATTGGGAAATGTAATATCTACATGGCTCCAGGGTCTGAAGTTTCCTCTAACAACCTAAAAAAGAATCCTAACTGGTACCAGAACTTGCACCTACATTTGAATGATTGTTCCTGTGATCTGTAGAAATAGTAAAGGAATTGGATATTGGTGGATTTGGGATGTAGGTTTTATTTAGAACATGAGATGTTATTACTGCAGTGTTGAATAGACGAGTGTGAATTTCTCAGCAGGACACGACGGCGCTGCTTTCCTGCATTTCAATGAGCTGAATTTAAACTCGGGTTCGAACGGAGGTGGATGTGTTCTGTAAGGTGCATGAATAACCCCATCTCAGAAATGCTTTCACTGTGACGTGACCTTGATGCAGAGGACAACAATGGCATGGTGATTGTAGCTGCTCTCAGCTCCTCCTTACACCGGCTCAAGATTTGTTCAATTTTATTCCAGATTACATTCATTATCAACTAAGAAGATAATGTGCAGAATGATGCCTCCTTATTTGTCTGATTCATGTTTGGGTTCATTCATTCATTCATTATTTCATTCATTTGATCTTCACCTAAAGGTTCTAAAAGGAGAACGTGTGTATGTGGATGCTGGAATGTTTTGGTGCTTTAAAGGTGATTGTTATTTACCAGCACATCCATCTAGAACCCAGTACCCAGAACTTTTACTAAAATCTAGTGAACATTTATGCATCTATATGACACATCAAACCCGTATGTGATGATAAACGTTCCAGATGGGATTCATTCCCTTTTACTGCAATAAGCTCCACTGCTTGAGGAAGGTTTCCACTAGATTCTGGGGTGTTTTGGTGATTGTTTGTGTATAAGAGCATTATTGAGATCAGACTCTGATGTTGAGGAGGTGAGGAGATCTGGTGTTCACTTAGGGTTCCAGTTCCAGTTGGAGAATTAAGGATATTCAGGGCTTTGTGCAAGACACTTCCAGTTCATCCTCCACACACATGTCTTCCTGGAGTTCGCCTTGTGTGCATGATGCATAACGCTGACACGTGCATACGGCTGCACTTCCTGGAAACAGTGTACACTCACGTCGCAGTTATTCAGTAGATAACTTCATTCAGTACAAATAAAAACACTAATAAAATAAAAAAAAGCCTGATGCTCAAAGTGAATCTCATTTCAGAGCACTGCTTGACTTTACAGAACGTTTGTGGAAGAGCAGTGACTCATAATGGCACATCTGCTGTCACTCAGACAGCGATGGGTTTCCTTTCCTCTCCACATCTCTTCCTCGCATCGTCCCAGTGAGCTTCGTCTCACCACTGTCACCTCACTACGGCGAAATGCAAGTCCATACTCAGATTTCTGCAAGGCTCCTTCGTGTCCACTGTTAAACTGGTTATATAATAAAACTGAACTGAATTGTTTGTTCTTGTAGGATGGAGCTTTAATACAAAAGACTGACAGCTTGGATGCAGTACTGAGGGCTGATGCTTGAACAGTGAAGAGTTTAGAAGAAGGAAGTACAGCAGATGGACAGCTATCCTTAGCAGCTTTGGGCTCTGAGGAGCTTTGATAAATGCTATGGAGAAAATCTGAATGTATGACTCACTGTCCAAATGGTTACGCTCTAAAAATCAGCACCACACACAAAGAAATCCACATTCTAGCATTCAAACATTTGATTTCTTTATTAAAGAAAATCTACATGATATGACAAAACGGGATTTACATTCAGTCCAACTCTAATACCAGTAGAACCAATAAAAAATTATGATTTCTGGTGATAAATGAATATAAATCACTCCCGTTATTATAATGACACTTGTTTTTTGGTCATGATTTTTTTCGTCTCTCCACCTATAAAGCACTCATCTCAACCCTATTAAACTCCTTTAAGATGAACGTGAACGCTGACTGCACCCCAGGTCTCCTCACCTTCATCACTACCTGACTTTACTTGTAGCTGAATGAGCACAAATCTCCACAAATCCAAAAGAACATCTACCCAGAAAAGTGGAACTCATTATAACAGTAAATGAGAATTAAATGTGGAATTAGATGATAAAAAAAGATCCACATACCAATCGTATGCTCAGGTGTCCACAAACTTTGGTCTATATAGTGTGTATACATTACTCTCTACATTCTATATAATGGTTCTCATATACTGTTTATGGAGATCTGACCATCACTACACACACCATGAAACAGAGAAACTGTAATCAGGTCATGAGTGTCTCTGAACTGATCGAATCTAAAGGTCTAACCAGGTACATCCACTGAAACGATGTGAGAGAGGAGAGAAGAAGAGAACGAAAGATGCTTACTGTTCCCTCTCACACACACACACACACACACACACACACACACACACACACACACACACACACACAAGGAGAATGATCTTCTGCTCATTATTTACATTCTGTCCTAATGAGCCTGTAAACTGAATGAAATGAGGAGCCGAATCTAATCTATTTGTTCAGACAGACAGACAGACAGACAGACAGACAGACAGACAGACCAGACAGACAGGAGAAAAGAGTCTCTGAGCAAACTCATTATTACTCTTCAGCTGTAAAGAAGCATGCTGTTGTTGTGACCTTCGCATTCAGTCGATTCATTAAAAAATCATGTCTGCACTTTTCAATTATTAATAATTGTCTTTTCCCCTGAATGCAGAAGAGTTATCTCAGTGTTCTTTGTGGATTATAGCTCCTGCTAGCTATCGTTCATAAAGCCTGCTAGCATGAGATGAGCTTTAATTCTAGCGTATTTCTTCCCCCTAGTCATAGCTTCATCTGATCGTTCACTATCTGGAACAATGGATGAGAAATATTAAAGCCTTTTTCTAAACATGTGAAAGTGTTGGTCTGATTTTAACTAGGAAAAAAGTCCAAATTCTGTAACATGTCAATGTGCCACTCATTCTGTAACGTGTCAACGTGTCACTCATTCTGTAACGTGTCAACGTGCCACTCATTCTGTAAGGTGTCAACGTGCCACTCATTCTGTAAGGTGTCAACGTGCCACTCATTCTGTAACGTGTCAACGTGCCACTCATTCTGTAACGTGTCAAAGTGCCACTCATTCTGTAACGTGTCAACGTGCCACTCATTCTGTAACGTGTCAACGTGCCACTCATTCTGTAACGTGTCAACGTGCCACTCATTCTGTAAGGTGTCAACGTGCCACTCATTCTGTAACGTGTCAAAGTGCCACTCATTCTGTAACGTGTCAACGTGCCACTCATTCTGTAACGTTGAAGTGCCATCATTCTGTAACGTGTGAACGTGCCACTCATTCTGTAACGTGTGAACGTGCCATGTATTCTGTAACGTGTCAATGTGCCACTCATTCTGTAACGTGTCAATGTGCCACTCATTCTGTAAGGTGTCAACGTGTCACTCATTCTGTAACGTGTCAACGTGCCACTCATTCTGTAACGTGTCAAAGTGCCACTCATTCTGTAACGTGTCAACGTGCCACTCATTCTGTAACGTGTGAACGTGCCACTCATTCTGTAACGTGTGAACGTGCCATGTATTCTGTAACGTGTCAATGTGCCACTCATTCTGTAACGTGTCAATGTGCCACTCATTCTGTAACGTGTGAACGTGCCATGTATTCTGTAACGTGTCAATGTGCCACTCATTCTGTAACGTGTCAATGTGCCACTCATTCTGTAAGGTGTCAACGTGTCACTCATTCTGTAACGTGTGAACGTGCCACTCATTCTGTAACGTGTGAACGTGCCATGTATTCTGTAACGTGTCAATGTGCCACTCATTCTGTAACGTGTCAATGTGCCACTCATTCTGTAAGGTGTCAACGTGTCACTCATTCTGTAACGTGTGAACGTGCCACTCATTCTGTAACGTGTGAACGTGCCATGTATTCTGTAACGTGTCAATGTGCCACTCATTCTGTAACGTGTCAACGTGCCATGTATTCTGTAATGTGTCAACGTGCGACTCATTCTGTAAAGTGTCAACGTGCCACTTATTCTGTAACGTGTCAACGTGCCACTTATTCTGTAATGTGTCAACGTGCGACTCATTCTGTAAGGTGTCAACGTGTCACTCATTCTGTAACGTGTGAACGTGCCACTCATTCTGTAACGTGTGAACGTGCCATGTATTCTGTAACGTGTCAATGTGCCACTCATTCTGTAACGTGTCAACGTGCCATGTATTCTGTAATGTGTCAACGTGCGACTCATTCTGTAAAGTGTCAACGTGCCACTTATTCTGTAACGTGTCAACGTGCCACTTATTCTGTAATGTGTCAACGTGCGACTCATTCTGTAACGTGTCAACGTGCCACTCATTCTGTAACGTGTCAACGTGCCATGTATTCTGTAATGTGTCAACGTGCGACTCATTCTGTAAAGTGTCAACGTGCCACTTATTCTGTAAGGTGTCAACGTGCCACTCATTCTGTAACGTGTCAACGTGCCACTTATTCTGTAATGTGTCAACGTGCGACTCATTCTGTAACGTGTCAACGTGCCATGTATTCTGTAACGTGTCAACGTGCCATGTATTCTGTAACGTGTCAACGTGCCACTCATTCTGTAACGTGTCAACGTGCCACTTATTCTGTAACGTGTCAACGTGCCACTCATTCTGTAACGTGTCAACGTGCCACTTATTCTGTAACGTGTCAACGTGCCACTCATTCTGTAACATGTCAACGTGCCACTTATTCTGTAACGTGTCAACGTGCCATGTATTCTGTAACGTGTCAACGTGCCATGTATTCTGTAATGTGTCAACGTGCGACTCATTCTGTAACGTGTGAACATGCCACTCATTCTGTAACGTGTCAACGTGCCATGTATTCTGTAACGTGTCAACGTGCCACTCATTCTGTAACGTGTCAACGTGCCACTCATTCTGTAACGTGTGAACATGCCACTCATTCTGTAACGTGTCAACGTGCCATGTATTCTGTAACGTGTCAACGTGCCACTCATTCTGTAACGTGTGAACATGCCACTCATTCTGTAACGTGTCAACGTGCCATGTATTCTGTAACGTGTCAACGTGCCACTCATTCTGTAACGTGTCAACGTGCCACTCATTTTGTAACGTGTGAACATGCCACTCATTCTGTAACGTGCCATGTATTCTGTAACGTGTCAACGTGCCACTCATTCTGTAACGTGTGAACATGCCACTCATTCTGTAACGTAACGTGCCACTTATTCTGTAACGTGTCAACGTGCCACTCATTCTGTAACGTGTGAACATGCCACTCATTCTGTAACGTGTGAACATGCCACTCATTCTGTAACGTGTCAACGTGCCATGCTCTTCTGTAACGTGTCAACGTGCCACTCATTCTGTAACGTGTCAACGTGCCACTCATTCTGTAACGTGTGAACATGCCACTCATTCTGTAACGTGTCAACGTGCCACTTATTCTGTAACGTGTCAACGTGCCACTTATTCTGTAACGTGTCAACGTGCCACTCATTCTGTAACGTGTCAACGTGCCACTCATTCTGTAACGTGTCAACGTGCCACTCATTCTGTAACGTGTCAACGTGCCATGTATTCTGTAACGTGTCAACGTGCCACTCATTCTGTAACGTGTCAACGTGCCACTCATTCTGTAACGTGTCAACATGCCACTCATTCTGTAACGTGTCAACGTGCCACTCATTCTGTAACGTGTCAACGTGCCACTCATTCTGTAACGTGTCAA
>JBCEWE010000092.1:0-2500 GCA_039877035.1 Silurus lanzhouensis
TGTAGTATATAGCAGTGTGTAATGATGTGTAGTAGTGTGCAGTAATGTGTATTATTTGTGTAGTATATAGCAGTGTGTAATGATGTGTAGTATTGTGCAGTAATGTGTATTATTTGTGTAGTATATAGCAGTGTGTAATGTATGATTGTAGTAGTGTGCAGTAATGTGTATTATTTGTGTAGTATATAGCAGTGTGTATGTAATGATGTGTAGTATGTGCAGTAATGTGTATTATTTGTGTAGTATATAGCAGTGTGTAATGATGTGTAGTAGTGTGCAGTAATGTGTATTATTTGTGTAGTATATAGCAGTGTGTAATGATGTGTAGTATTGTGCAGTAATGTGTATTATTTGTGTAGTATATAGCAGTGTGTAATGATGTGTAGTAGTGTGCAGTAATGTGTATTATTTGTGTAGTATATAGCAGTGTGTAATGATGTGTAGTAGTGTGCAGTAATGTGTATTATTTGTGTAGTATATAGCAGTGTGTATAATGATGTAGTAGTGTGCAGTAATGTGTATTATTTGGATATAGCAGTGTTAATGATGTGTATATGTGCAGTAATGTGTATTATTTGTGTAGTATATAGCAGTGTGTAATGATGTGTAGTAGTGTGCAGTAATGTGTATTATTTGTGTAGTATATAGCAGTGTGTAATGATGTGTAGTATTGTGCAGTAATGTGTATTATTTGTGTAATGTGGTATATATAGGCAGTGTGTAATTGTAATGATGTTGTGTAGTAGTGTGCAGTAATGTGTATTATTTGTGTAGTATATAGCAGTGTGTAATGTAATGATGTGTAGTAGTGTGCAGTAATGTGTATTATTTGTGTAGTATATAGCAGTGTGTAATGATGTGTAGTAGTGTGCAGTAATGTGTATTATTTGTGTAGTATATAGCAGTGTGTAATGATGTGTAGTAGTGTGCAGTAATGTGTATTATTTGTGTAGTATATAGCAGTGTGTAATGTAATGATGTGTAGTAGTGTGCAGTAATGTGTATTATTTGTGTAGTATATAGCAGTGTGTAATGTAATGATGTGTAGTAGTGTGCAGTAATGTGTATTATTTGTGTAGTATATAGCAGTGTGTAATGTAATGATGTGTAGTAGTGTGGCAGTAATGTGTATTATTTGTGTAGTATATAGCAGTGTGTAATGTAATGATGTGTAGTAGTGTGCAGTAATGTGTATTATTTGTGTAGTATATAGCAGTGTGTAATGTAATGATGTGTAGTAGTGTGCAGTAATGTGTATTATTTGTGTAGTATATAGCAGTGTGTAATGTAATGATGTGTAGTAGTGTGCAGTAATGTGTATTATTTGTGTAGTATATAGCAGTGTGTATGTAATGATGTGTAGTAGTGTGCAGTAATGTGTATTATTTGTGTAGTATATAGCAGTGTGTAATGTAATGATGTGTAGTAGTGTGCAGTAATGTGTATTATTTGTGTAGTATATAGCAGTGTGTAATGTAATGATGTGTAGTAGTGTGCAGTAATGTGTATTATTTGTGTAGTATATAGCAGTGTGTAATGTAATGATGTGTAGTAGTGTGCAGTAATGTGTATTATTTGTGTAGTATATAGCAGTGTGTAATGTAATGATGTGTAGTAGTGTGCAGTAATGTGTATTATTTGTGTAGTATATAGCAGTGTGTAATGTAATGATGTGTAGTAGTGTGCAGTAATGTGTATTATTTGTGTAGTATATAGCAGTGTGTAATGTAATGATGTGTAGTAGTGTGCAGTAATGTGTATTATTTGTGTAGTATATAGCAGTGTGTAATGTAATGATGTGTAGTAGTGTGCAGTAATGTGTATTATTTGTGTAGTATATAGCAGTGTGTAATGTAATGATGTGTAGTAGTGTGCAGTAATGTGTATTATTTGTGTAGTATATAGCAGTGTGTAATGTAATGATGTGTAGTAGTGTGCAGTAATGTGTATTATTTGTGTAGTATATAGCAGTGTGTAATGTAATGATGTGTAGTAGTGTGCAGTAATGTGTATTATTTGTGTAGTATATAGCAGTGTGTAATGATGTGTAGTAGTGTGCAGTAATGTGTATTATTTGTGTAGTATATAGCAGTGTGTAATGATGTGTAGTAGTGTGCAGTAATGTGTATTATTTGTGTAGTATATAGCAGTGTGTAATGATGTGTAGTAGTGTGCAGTAATGTGTATTATTTGTGTAGTATATAGCAGTGTGTAATGATGTGTAGTAGTGTGCAGTAATGTGTATTATTTGTGTAGTATATAGCAGTGTGTAATGATGTGTAGTAGTGTGCAGTAATGTGTATTATTTGTGTAGTATATAGCAGTGTGTAGTGTAATAATGTGTCCAGGGTGATATTAGATATCAGGTTTTAGAGACTCGCTCTGTATAAAAGAAAGTACTTTATTTATCTACGTTTCCACACGATCACCTCAAAAACCGTCCCATTGCACAGCAATCCAGCTGAGAGTGTTCCTTTGGAACGTGTTCTGGAGGTCTTCT
>JBCEWE010000092.1:7500-25000 GCA_039877035.1 Silurus lanzhouensis
TAGTGCATGTTGAGAAATGCGTTTGTGTTGAGAAGGACTGCAGCCGTGAAGGTTAATTTCACATCCTGGTTGCTGGAGGAGAATTAGACGCCTTTCAGCGCAGGATCGACTAAAGCTGCGAGCATAATCCATCAGCCGCACGGAAATCCCCGCTGCGTTCCCCCTGCGGCACAGAATAACACCACTCTGTACCTGCTGAGCCTACAACACACACACACACACACACACACACACACACACACACACACACACACACACACACACACCTGCACTCTACGATACGCTCCTCAGCCTTCCTATCTGCTCAACATCGAACCTGATTGTTCAGAACCACAAGTCTCAGGTTGGTACACAATATTAACACTCTCCTCCCGGGGATGTTATCGTTTCTATAGCAACGGCTTAGCGTCATGCAGTGAACACACAAAAAAATGATGTTGCAGTTAAAGAAGGAGTCTCCAGTTACAGTCAGAAGGTAAATATCCACACTAAAGGACATTTAGTTCTCAGTGGAAAGAAGATGTTTCAAATATGTTTTAAAGAATCAGCGAAAGAGAGAGAGAGAGAGAGAGAGAGAGAGAGAGAGAGAGAGAGAGATAAGTGGGGGGGGGGTCCACCACCGAGGTCCAGCACTAAGGTCCAGAAGAGGGGTCCAAAACCAAGGTCCAGCATCGAGGTCCATTACTTAGGTCCAGCACCAAGGTCAAACACTGAGGTCCAGCACAGTGGTTCAGCAATGAAGTTCAGCACCATGGCCAGAACAGGGGTCCAAAACTAAGGTACATCACCAAGGTCCAACACTAAGGTCCAGCATCGGGGTTTAGCTCAGGGGTCCAAAAGTGTGATCCAGCACAGGGGTCCAGCACTAGGGTCCAAAACTTCTAGCACTGAAATCCAGCATCAAGGTCCAGCAACGGGCCTCACTTTTCGAGATCCAGGATCCAAACAGTGTAGAACAGAGCACATTAGGATTAATCCGTGACTGATAATAATGAGATCATTATGATGTCACTGAGGGTGATGTTAAAACCATGAGTTTTACAGGATGGTTGTTAGCGCATGCAGGTGTTTTTTAAAACAACAAGCTAAGTAACTGTTGTGACTGCATATTGTATAATGTGTGTGTGTGTGTGTGTGTGTGTGTGTGTGTGTGTGTGTGTGTGTGTGTGTGTGTGTGTGTGTGAGATAGATCACATGGCTGTGCATAGCTACACAGGTGGCTAATTGCTGACAAGAGGCTCTGCGATTCAGGAGCTCGTGCCAGCGAGGCCATTAGAGGCAGAGAGGACAGGTGCTAACGCCTCCCGAGCTCCAGCTTGGATCCGAACTCTGTGTCCCATTGCATTAGCATGGCTTTTCTTGGAACGTTAGCGCAGAGCGATAGCTGGCGCCAGCAGGAGCTCAGCTCGCTTTGGCTAACACACAGACGAGCTGCAGGCTAGCGTGTTTACTCTGCTGTAGTCAGCGGCACTCCCTCAGGTGCCCCGTGTGAGCTGAAATGAATTGTTTTTTTACTTCCCCCTCGTCGAAGTGGGCAGGAAATAATGCTAACAAGCACCAGGGAACTTTGACAAGTACAGACGAGAGAAAAACAAGAAGTGATTCGTCAAAGCCGAGGTTCATGCTAAGGTTTAGCTTGTTTTTTTTTTAGGTGGCATCCTGTCAGGATTCTAAAGTTTTTGCAATCACAGTTATTTTATTCAACAAAGATAGTTTTGCTATGCTTGTCACCATTTGTTATCTGATTTAGCTAGCTAACTTAGTCAACAAAAAGAGTGCTAAGTTCAGTTAAATGATTGTATATAAAACAAACAGTAGCTGGATTTAACCGATGATTAAATAGTAAAATTTGGTGGAGCATTTATACCTAAAAGACGCAGGTCAGATGCCATAGATGCCTCATTCCTTTGTTTATTAATTCCTCAGAAATTTCCTGTACGAATGTCTGTATTTCCAGTTGCAGAATGTAAAAGCAGAAAGTTTGAACTTGGAATTGTTCTGTGCTGAATGTGTTAAAGCTAAAAAGGTATTTGAGAAATAAACATGGCTGGGTTTAGGAAACCAGGAAAACCCCTGGAATAGAAATGTCTAGTTAAATACTAAAAACCTTCGAATGACACTTTTAAAATATCTATCGAGATCGAACTTCTCATGGTCTTCCCTTAATTAAAGGATGATTAGCGAACATCAGGCGAAGTCCCTGCTGGAGGTTGTACTGTAGGTCTGCATCAGGGGATGACAGAGGAACCCATAAAGATGTAAAATGAATCTTCTCCCAGAGACAGCTCACAGTGTCGTGCGTTAATGGAAAATCCAATAAGGCGAAAAGGTCTGGAACTTTCCTGCAGGTTTGAAATACAACAGAATAAGAGGAAACACCGGGGTGCCTGGTGACGAGGAGGCTGTTAAAGCGTTAGACCATAAAACCGTAATGAGATCATGGTTCAAAACCGTGAGATGTGTTCATGAGACCGCTATTACCATATTAACCACCAAGAGTTACCACTCTGACGCTGGTTATTTTTGTCCCTTTTTTATTCATTTATGAGGTTCCGTTAGTAGTGGTTCAGGCTCTTGTTACTTATCATAATCATAAGGTCGGGGGTTCAAGCCCTGATATCGCCACGCTGCCGCTGTTGGGCCTTGGAGCAAGGCACTTAACCCTTTCAGATCCAGGGGCATTTTACCATCTCTGACCTCATCTTGGATATATGAAAAATGGGAAAGTAGTAGCTCACCAGTTGAGGCTCTGGCTTACTGATCATATGGTCGGGGAGTCAAGCCCAGGTTTCGCCAAGCTGCCACAGTTGGGGCCCTTGAGCAACCCTCTGTGTCATGGGACAGGGATGCTGTATCATGGCTGTCCACAGCTTCCTAACATCTCTGGTATATGTAGATAAAGACTTTCACTGTGCTGTAAAGTACATGTGACACGTAAAAAGTCCTGCTCTCACAAATGGTATAGCAGCTATAAATGGTCTGTCCATCACCAACTCCTCCCCTTCCCCCACTATCTCTGTCTATTTCTCTTCTTGATATGTCACCAAACTTTTTTTACAAAGCACTGGATACTCCCTCTGTAAATGATAGCAAAGAACATTCTTGTGAATGAGCTGTTGCTATAGAAACCATCACATAATTCACATCGAAGGGAATTTGCACCAAGCTCAGCATCGGTTTTAAAACGAGACATAGTTCTAGCAAACGTCCATTGCCGTCTTCTGTCCGTCTATAACCCTCAATCGTTGCTTCTCTACCTCCTCCCATGTGCCTCTTTTTGTCCTCGCTGATGAATAATTAAGGAAAATGGAGCATGATTACACAACAATTACTCCCGAAATGTGTAAAATATTCAAAAGCCTCCTCATGAAACATTAAGACGGCCGAGTTTTCATTAGCACAAAGCCCGAAGTAAAGAGATCTCTAAAGACTCGAGCTAAACAGGACAACAGAGCAGAGAAAAGGACGCTCGGCTCTACACCGCACCCCACCCCAGCCCCGGCCTCAGCGCTATTCTTAGGGTATAACCTACATAAGTGTGAGGATGAAGATGTATAGACGAGTTTTAAAGGTCAGGATACTGTTGAGAAATGCAGGAGTCATAATCCTTAAAGGGCAGATGGATCAACTGACTGGCCTCTGTTGTGTCAGAGATTAGAAATAAGGCCACACCTCTTTTACTAAGATTGACACACAAAGGCCACGCCTCCTTCATGAAAACACACACTGGCCACACCTTCTTCACTGAGACTGACCCACAGGCCATGCCTCCTACATTGTGAATGAAGCAAACTAACCATGCCCAATTAACTGAGACTGACCCACAGACCATGCCTCTTTCACTAAGACTGGCCTACAGGCCACGCCTCCTTTACTCAGACTGGCCCACAGACCACGCCTCCTTCCCTCAGACTGGCCCACAGGCCACACGTCCTTTACTCAGACTGACCCACAGGCCACACCTCCTTCACTCAGATTGACCCACAGGCCATTTTCTGTACTGAATTCTGTACCAAATCCTTTTTGGCTGTCATCGACCAATGAGAGTGTGCTATTTAAATGAAAGTTTCATCTCATATAAAAACAGGGATTTCTTTTCATCCCTGAATTAAAGGAAGCACATCTGAAGAAGATCTGTGGCTTCATCTCTCTTTTCATTCGGTTATTAAAAGTCTTTTATTTTCCCAACGAAATTGCTTTGCGATGCACTTTCTAACACACGTATCATTTCCCTTTTATGTACAAGTTAGCGAAGCCGCCTCGACTCTGTTTCATCACCAGTTCTGATGAAGCAGCATCTGCTCGGGTGAAGAAACTCCTCTGAAACTTTCCCTCTGTGAAAAAGTATCTTCAGAGTCAGCACAGTCCAATTTGGAACTTTGGAAGTGGAATAATTGGCCTCATCAGAGGTTTCTGCTGAGTTTTCTCTGTTCCCTGCAGCGTAAAACCCGAGACGAACCGCTGCGAGTTTACTGAGGAGTTACATAAACACGGCGTATACATTAGCCCTGATTACACAGAGACGAGAAACTCCACCCCTTTTTAAGAGTTCAAGGACGTCACAAGACCATCATCTTATTTTAAAGTGCTCTGTGAACGAGGAACATCTGACCCTTAATATCTATGAGATAAAGAGCTGCAATTTTAATAGTATACGAATTATAAAAGATTTAGCTATAAATGAAATACACATTTTAATACATTTCTATAAATATTACAGCTTACATTTCAATAGTTTATGATGATTAGGCTTATACAATATATACATAAATAATAAAATATATAAATAAATATTAAAAAAAATATATCAAAATTGAACTAATTAATTCTTAATTAACACATTTTTTGTACATTTCAAAATATATATATATATATATATATATATATATATATATTATGGCTAAGATTTAAAATATAAAGAATATAAAATAAAATTTATCATAAATGAAAATAAATTGTATCTCAAACTTTTCCAAATAATAACATTTTTTAATTAATTAGATAAATGAATGAATCCTCAACAAAAATATTTTGAAAAAAATCATATAAATATTTTCAAATCATAAAATGTCGATATGATTTTTTTCAAAAAGTTAATTAATATTCAAATATTTAAATAACATAAATATAATAAAAACATTTGAATAATAAATAAATAAATAAATTAACTTTTTTTAATGCATTAAACTAATTATATTAACTGAGTAACATTATGAATGTGTTGTTATAATTTATTCTTATATTAAATAAATGAATTAATTCTTACGATTTAGTATTTTAATTTAAAGTTAAACAGAGCTTCTGAACAAGTCTGGCCAAAAAAGAAAAGCTGGTTTCCTCATTGACTTCTTGTTTTCTCATAAATCTGAAAAAAAGCTTGTCTTAGAAATGAACACTGGAGGCTCCTTCCACACATGTTACATAACCCCGTTTCTCCAGTGGTTGCTATGGAAACGATGATGTATTATTAAACCTGCACTACCGTCAGATCTGCTGTTATAGAGAACAAATCGAGAGCAGAACTCTGGGATGCTGTATGCTGTTATTCCGTGTCTATGCCCTTCGTATGACCTCGAGCAGCTCGCAGTGGAAGTCATTTCACGAGCTGATGTAAGGATCAGGATTTAACGTTTTAATTCGCTCGTCTTCGCTTCGGTGTCCTGTTCAGCGTATTAAACTCCCCGCGCTCCGTATTAACGCCGAGTCCAAATGAAAAGCGTCCTTCATTTAAACACCAGAGACTGGATCAAGTTCTGTATCTCTCTCACACACACACACACACACCACACACACACACACACACACACACACACACACACTTATAGACTGTGCTGCCAAAAGTATTGGGACACCTGATTTTTTCCCACAAACACTCTTGTGGCTGAATAAATCACCACAAACCTTCACAAAATCCAGTGGAACATCTTCCCAGAAGAGTGGAGCTCGTTATAACAGTGGAATGGGATCTGCTCAGGTGTCCGCAAACTTTTGACCATGCAGTATAATATAAACACATGTTCATTACCATTTAAATTGCCTGCTTAAAGATAGACATAATTATAAGTCCCATGGCGAGGAAAAGTGTGTGTTTAAGCGCTTTCTCGTTCTCGTGAAACAGCTGCATGTTCACTCACACGTGAGCGATTTCTCCGTAGCGCTAACAACCTAATAAAACACGTGCTGAACGTCGGAACGTCGGTTTATAAATATTCAAACAAAAACGTGAACATAAAAACCCCTGGTGTCAGACTGCAAATTCTTTAAAACTGATGAATTTCATGAATTGTTCAAATATTCTACTGATAAATTTGTGAATTTGTAGTTAAAAAGAAAAAAAAATCCATTTACATTTTAATTTATTGGTTTGAAATTAACATGTAAAATATAAAAACATTAATAGATCAAATTAATAAGTTAAAATGTTAAACAATAACATACATAAATGTTCAAAATTTAATAAATAAATAAAATCAAAAGGAAGTAAATCCAGCTTTAAAAAATAATTCTATTAAAAAAATTCTATAAAAAAAATAACAATCAATAATAAATAAGTAAATAAATAAATAAAGTAAATATCAGAGTCAGTATCAGTGGAGAAGTGTTTCCAGGAATGATGATAAGAAGCTTTTCCATCTTTAAAGAACCTTCCAGTAAAAGGCTCTTCATGATGCTAAAGGTGAAGGCAGATGGAGAAGGAAACCTGCAGGCGATGGAAATCCAGACCAGGTTCAAAACTAAATGAAGGGAAATACACAATAATGGAGGTTGAGTGGATTTGTGGAATTGTTCAGCCAGGACTCAGGTCAGGTCTGATCATTCTGCACATGAAAGACGTGTGTACACTGATCTATTCACACAGGTTTTCTTGAAGGAAGGATGATCAACCTTGCAGAACATCACCTGAGCATTAAGTATTAGGTTGACGTCTCGACCCGTACTCACCTCGAGCAGGTGGTGGAGATCAGGTGACTCCGGAAATCAGACAGCGACAAACGAGGTTTCGCAGTTAAGCGAGAGGAACACGAGAAACAAGAGGAACGGAGGAAGAGAAGAGTCCTAGATGTTCGGTTAAGGCTTGATTCCGATCTGCTGGAATCTGGTGTGTAGGGCATAGTAATATTACAGTCACGTCTGGAGGAACATCGAGAACATTCGAGTCCTCTGCCTGGCTGAGTGAAAGAAAGGATTTCTACCTTTTCTTTCATTTTTTTTTTTTAAACCGTTTTTTTTTTGTTTTTAGCCTAGAGTGTAACGAAAGTATACCGCTAATGCATGTGGGCGTGACCATGGGCGTGGTCAAAGGCATGAACATGGGCGTGGCCTATCCTGCTTTTTTGTTTCAACAATAAAAATAATACCTGTGTACATGTCATTTCTCATTTCACATACTTTTTCTTCATTCTTTTTCTTATTCAATTTTATTCATCCATCCATCCATCCATCCATCCATCCACCCAACCCACCCTTTCTTCCTACCACTCTTCTCCTTTCTATTATTTGTTCTTTCTTTCTTTCTTTCTTTCTTTCTTTCTTTCTTTCTTTCTTTCTTTCTTTCTTTCTTTCTTTCTTTCTTTCTTTCTTTTTTTCCTTCCTTCCTTCCTTCCTTCCTGGAAAGAATGATCTAAATGGAAAGATAGGTGGGTGAGAATGATTGGATGGATGGAAGGATAGATGGATGGATGTAGAGGGAGATAGTTGGAATTCTAAATGGATGAATGGATGAATGCTAGATGGATAGATACATGGATGGTTGAGTAAATAGATGGATAGATAGGTGAATGGAGAGCTAAATGTATAAATAGGTAAATAGATGAAAGGATGGATGGATGGATGGATAGATGGATAGATAGATAGATAGATAGATAGATAGATAGATAGATAGATAGATAGATAGATAGATAGATAGATAGATAGATAGATAGATAGATAGATAGATAGATAGATTTTTTAATTCTCATCCTCTCTGTTCATTCTGAGTAATAACAGTTGTCTTGGCTCTCACCTTTATACAGAACTGAATATGAAGAAAAGGGATTTAAACACACACACACACACACACACACACACACACACACACACACACACATGCACACCCTATCAACTAATGATATATGAGAGTAGTGTGGGTAGAAGACAGCAGGTCTCAGTGCTGCTCCTCACAGTTGAGGTGTTGCGGCATTGTGTGTGTGTGTGTGTGTGTGTGTGTGTGTGTGTGTGTGTGTGTGTGTTTGTGTGTAGCGAGCAGGTCGGTACTCCGACTCCTCCTCAAACCTCATTTCCGGCTGTAAAACAAGACAGATTTTTGCACGTGTCCATTCCTCCGGTTCTCCGCAGGCTTTAACTGAACTTAAAAGGCATTTGGAACTCATCCTGCAGCGAGTGTGTGAAAAGCGGAACCTCGGAAATGAAGTTCAGCAAAGCGAGAAGCGAGTCCGTCTCCTTTACTGAACAAAAGAGACGAATAACGGCTCTGACACATCACAGATAACATGTACAGGCTCACACACACACACACATGCACACACACACACACACAAACACACACACACACAGTCCTTAAATATACGTGTTTCTTCGAGGGAGAAAGTCTTTTCTTCGTTCTCAGCGAAAGCCTGCTGTCTGATTTAAGATGGTAATAATGGAATCTCACAGCGAGCCCTTGGAGAAAGTTTGACTTGGCAGAGAGACGAGTGGAATACGAATTAGCGGAATGGGATTTTTTTTCTTTAAACACACACACACACACGCACGCACACACGCACGCACGCACGCACGCACGCACGCACGCACACGCACACACACACACACACACATACCTACACACACACACACACACACACGCACACGCACGCACACAAAATCAATCGGAGGCAATCTGGACAGCCGACTGACGAAAGTGTGCTAATCAAAACAACGACTAGCTGATTCACAAACACTCCTGGCCTCTGTGTGTGTGTGTGTGTGTGTGTGTGTGTGTGTGTGTCTGTACGTGTACGTGTACGTGTACGTGTACGTGTGTGTGGGTGTGTGCACGTGTGTGTGTGTGTGTGTGTGTGTGTGTGTGTGTGTGTGTGTGTGTGTGTGTGTGTGTGTTTGTATGTGTGTGTGTGTGTGGGTGTGTGTGTGTGTATGTGTGTGTGTGTGTGTGTGTGTACGTGTGTGTGTGTATTTCTATGTGTGTGTGTGTATATGTGTTTGTTTGCAGAACTCTTTTGTATCATTGCTTTTCTGTCACCGCGGGAGCAGATTAAAGTTATTCATGCCTCGTTTCAACTGAACGAGTCTCATTCACAAGCCGCGAGGAGAAGCAGAGGAATTACGCAGTCTATCAACAGAGAAGGAAGAGACAAAGTTTCCTTCAATCCCAAGATGCATGGAGATGCACAGAGACACATGGAGATACACAGATACACATGAAGACAGATAGAGTTGCATAGAGACACTTGGAGATGCTCAGAGACACAGAGATGCACAGAGACACATTGAGATGCACAGAGACTCTCAGAGACACATGGAGACACATAGAGATTCACAGAGACACACAGAGACACATGGAGATGCACAGAGACACATAGAGACACATAGAGATGCACAAAGACACATAGAGACACAGAGATGCGCAGAGACACATGGAGACACAGAGAGATGCACAGAGACACATGGAGATGCACAGAGACACATAGAGACACAGAGATGCGCAGAGACACATGGAGACACAGAGAGATGCACAGAGACACATGGAGATGCACAGAGACACATAGAGATGCACAAAGACACATAGAGACACAGAGATGCGCAGAGACACATGGAGACACAGAGAGATGCACAGAGACACATGGAGATGCACAGAGACACATAGAGACACACAGAGATGCACAGAGACACATGGAGATGCACAGAGACACATAGAGACACATAGAGATGCACAAAGACACATAGAGACACAAAGAGATGCACAGAGACACATGGAGATGCACAGAGACACACAGAGATGCACAGAGACACATGGAGATGCACAGAGACACATAGAGACACATAGAGATGCACAAAGACACATAGAGACACAAAGAGATGCACAGAGACATATGCAGATGCACAGAGAGACACATGGAGATGCACAGAGACACATGGAGACACATATAGATGCACAGAGACACATAGAGACACAAAGAGATGCACAAAGACACAGAGACACAAAAAGATGCACAGAGACACATGGAGATGCACAGAGACATATGAAAACACATATAGATGCACAGAGAGACACAAACAGATGCACAGAGACACATGAAGATGCACAGAGACACATGGAGATACATATAGATGCACAGAGACACAGAGAGACACAAAGAGATGCACAGAGACACATGGAGATGCACAGAGACATATGAAAACACATATAGATGCACAGAGAGACACAAACAGATGCACAGAGACACATGAAGATGCACAGAGACACATGGAGATACATATAGATGCACAGAGACACAGAGAGACACAAAGAGATGCACAGAGACACATAGAGACACATAGAGATGCACGGAGACACATAGAGACACATAGAGATGCACAGAGACAAATAGAGATAAACAAAGATACAGATGACACGGAGACGCATGGAGATGAATAGAGACACACAAAGATAACGAGAGATGCAAAGAGATTACCAGAAGAGATAGAAATCTATCTATCTATCTATCTATCTATCTATCTATCTATCTATCTATCTATCTATCTATCTATCTATCTATCTATCTATCTATCTATCTATCTATCTATCTATCTATCTCACCCCTTTCTCTCTCTCATCCTGTCAATTTGTCTGTCTACCTCCCTCTCCCTCTCCCTCTTTCTCTCTTTTCCTTTCTCTCTCCCCCTCCCTCTCCCCCTCTCTCTCTCTCTCTCTCTCTCTCTCTCTCTCTCTCCCTCTCTCTCTCTCTCTCTCTCTCTCTCTCTCTCTCTCCCTCTCTCTCCCTCCCTCCCTCTGTTTTATTGCCTGACAGAGTGCTGCATGGTGCTGAATGCAGAACAGCGGAACCAGACTTCACGGAGAGTGTGAATGTAAACAGCTGACGCTCCATCCAGCCGTAACGCGCCGACACACTCGTCCGCTCTGTCTTTTGTCTTTTTTATCCCTCCTTCCTCTCCTTTCTTTTCCTGTTTCCGCTTCTTTAATTTCAGTATCCACCAGCGTTACCAGCTTAATCTGCTTTTAATTAATGCTGAGAAAAAAGATCTCATCGAATATAAAACAGAGAACATGAAGGGAGGGAAGGAGGGGTGAGAAATTGGAGAGAAAGAGAACAAGTGGAGAGGTTGTTCAGCCAGAGGAACTGAAACAAATAAAACTACACACACACACACACACACACACACACACACACACACACACACACACACACACACACATTACATTTCCTTGCAGCAATGGAGAAAATGAAGAGAAGTGAATGGAGATGGCAAAACGCCAAGAGTGGAAAACCAATCACGCAACACTCGCGCCTCTGCTAGAACGAGGTTCCTTCATTTACACTCAGGTTTATACACAAAATACTTCAGAAATCCTTCAAATCAAACGCCGCAGAGCCGAAAAGAAGAAAGTGTTTTTTTATTTATTTACACTTCTGCATTTCCATCGTTATTCCGCCTCACGCGTCGCGTTCTAAAGCCTTCAGACGGGATTAGTTTCCCACCTGAACTGTAATCTGCAACTGGATTTGATGTGTAGCTTTGTAATGAAGGCGTTGGACTTTCAATCTGAAGGTCATGAGTTCAAATCCCAACCACACCAAGATACCCCTTCTAGGGGCCCCTGAGCAAGGCCCTTAACACCATAACTGTTCAGATGTTTGAATGAGGGGTCTGCTAATTGCTTGGTTACATGTCAGTATTTTATATTACGGTTTATGGGTCACATGACCATACAACATACACAATGTTGGCAAAAGTATTGGGACATCCGACTTCCCCACCCATATGTGGTTCTTCCCCACGTATAGTAAATTTCAGTGTAGATAACAGGAAGGTAAAATAAACAAGGACTTCCAGGAACATCTGAATTCTATATATATAGAAAACATTTCTCTTTTCTTTCTATGCAGGTATATTTTTAACTCGTTTGAGGTCCTCAAAGTGGTTGATGGAACATTGATGGAACATTGATTGTTGTCATCTACAACCACTAAAATCAATGCTTTGTTTAGAATTAATTATTCAATTATAATCATCGTTATTTATTAACCCCTGTTTCTATATTAACTGAGGCACCACTTGGGTAACAAAAACCCGCAGACATTCAAAAGACTTACATTAAATCTTGAAGATCTTGAAGAAATTAATGTGGAGATTTTTGAGCTGCGTTTGAAGCAAGGAAATGAATCCTGACAGACCTTGTGTGTGATATTTACTGTGGAGGCACAAATATCCCAGAATGAATGGTTTAGTGGTAGCTATCATCTGCCATGTTGGAGACCCTGGTCCAGATCACAAATACAAATACACACACACACACACACACACACACACACACACACACACACACACACACACACACACACACACACACACATACCACTTGGCAGAAATTGCTTAGCGGTTAAGGTTCTGTGATCAAAAGGTTACTAGTTCAAATCCCATGGTGGCCAGAAAGCCACTGGCGGGCGCCTGATCCAAGCCCTTAGCCTTCAGCTGCTCAGCTACATTTGGACTGAATTCTGCCTCTCTGGATAAAAGCATCTGCCAAAGGACTACATGCAGTGTAGGAGGAGACTTGAGATGAGATGAGAAAAAAGAGATGCACATGTGATGGCAGCCAAAATCTGCCAGAGCTGTCAAAAGAAAACAGAAGTGACTGAGGGTTTTACAACCAAAATCACAACCAAATCATTTCCACACCAGTTAAAGTCACCAGAATTCAGAGGAATGGACAGAATAGAAAGAGAGCAAGGACGGAGCTCAAACCAAAGCCAAAGAACCTCTGACCATTATTTATTCACAAATCTTTAGCCAGCTGGCCAATGCAATAGCAATCTGTTCAGTATGTAACATCTACAATTAATAATCTAATAATTAAATAATATTAATCTCCGTCTACTTCAGGGGTCCACAAACCTTCATCTGTGAGGGCCATTTTTTCTTTCTTCAATCCTTTCTTTAACAGAAAATTACATGGGCCACAGTATTATTGTGGAGATTTTCTTATGAGTTTAAATGTATTTATTACGCCTCCTAATGCTGGATCTCTCTCTCTCTCTCTCTCTCTCTCTCTCTCTCTCTCTCTCTCTCTCTCTCTCTCTATATATATATATATATACACACATCGCCTATTAAAAAAGCATTATTACTATTATAATGACATTTTTCATATTCATTGTTATTGAAATCAAAACATTTACTTACTTATGCATATGCATGTGGTTGGTGGGTGAATCTAACAAATAATTAGGCTACGAGGTCGACCGATAGTGGATTCTACCGATACCGATAGCTATTTTGAACTGTACTTGCTAATAACCAATTAATCAACCGATAGTTTAAATATAAAACTCCATGTAAAATATTACTAAACTTTATCACAAAAAAACCCAGAAAACTGCTCAATCATTAAAATATGCAAAATAAAATAAACATGAATATATTAATTTATAAATATAATAAAATAATTAATAAATGATAAATATTATATATAATATGGCGCTCTCCGTGCAGCGCACAGTCTCGTGTGTAAAAACAAACAGCACTTGGCATCAGTGAGTCGCCTCTAGGGGACGCTCTCGTAATGACTCCGGACCGGAAGCAAGAAAAATCGGAATGGATTTTTGCCGATAGTTACAGCAATAAACAAATCTGTGACTCGACCTCTATTATTAAGGCTAAGATGATGGGGATCCTGATATGCAGGAAATTTTGATTTCAGAGATCTAGGAATCCATAAAACTAGAAAAACAAGTAGGCAAGAAGCAGTTAATCAATTATTCTGAAAACATGATATTTTGCAAACCAAAAACTGCAATAAAACCGGACTGTTAAGGACTGAGGTGTATAATGAAGTGGGAAACTATTTTAAAAAAGAGACAGACACCTACAGTATGAACCCGAGAACCTGGAGTTGAGAGAACCTAATGATGTCCTGAATACAGATAAAATAAAAAAACTTTTCCAGAGATTTTCCAGAAGCAAACTTATGAACAAACCAGAGCTTTACACACCAAGAAAAGATAAGGCAAAATAAAAAAAAAGAAAGTCCAGTGTTGAGGAAGCATGAAAATAGGGAATTATATACCTATGGAACAAAAGAAACGACCCCAGGTAGCTCAGGACCCCAGAGATCTGTAGAATCTACATAAAGCAACTGGAAAACCAGTGACTAAGATAACCAAGGAATCTATGGAACCAAATAACCAAACATCCAGAAGGCCTATGTCTTCAGTAAGCAACCAGAGACCTAAGAACTAAACCTTAAAGAAGAACAAAGAGGCACTGGATATACAGCAGATGCCATATGAGAACAAAGTCAGAGATAAAGATAATAAAGTAATCAATAATTCAGATTCTACAGAATAAAGTTCACCAGGGAACTAAAGAGAAATACGGATAATAGGGAACTCTGTAAAATAAGGAACCCAAGGAGCCAGAAGCCTGTGGAACCATGGGCCTAGGCAGTGAGTGATCACCACCACCATGAAAAATTCAGAAAATCTGAAACTGAACACTTTTCTTGAGAACAATCACCACATGGGAATTTTGTAAAACAGAACAAAACTGTAATTTAGCATATTGTTCTTTTCTTCTCGTCCATGCCGAGGCTCACGCTGAGGCTGTTTACACACTTCTTACCTTTCATGCCGAACTTGGAGCGCCTTCCGTACTTGTTAATGAGGACGAACATGACGAGGAGGAGGACGCAGGCGAAACCAGCCAAGCCCACTGCGATCGACACCTACAAACAAAAACACAGCGTTTTTTTTCTTTTTCTAAAACCACACCATCACAGATTATATCACCATCCAAGTTTCACGGATGCAAATGATCCTAATTATCTAAAGAAAAGTCTTGAGAGAGCAAGAAATAAAACACTGGTTAGACTCCGATCTCACAGACTTCACACGATCACGAGCGAGAAACGAAACTCGTTTATAACAAGTGCTTGGCTAATCTACATCTCCAAGCTGGAGTAGAAACTCCCCCACGAGCGCTGCACAGCGAACCTCTGCTACGCCATCGATTCACAATGTTTTACATTTTTACTTCACTGTAACAAATGAGTCGAGGCCGTCCGGGTCACTCTTCAATTTATTTATTTATCTCAGAAGCTTTTATCCTAACAAGCTTCTAAGTGAGTCACAGCCCACACGCTGAGATCTGCAGCTAAAACCCACAACTCCACAGTCCAACAGTATCAAATCTCCTGTTCAAATGAGCAGAAATTGTGAAGATTTCACGTTCACGTTCTTATCAAGATCACGTTCTCATCCAAAACCAATTCCAAAGGTCAAACACCAGAAACTAAACAGTCAAGCGAATTACAAGTCCCCGAGTTGCGACGGTTGGACACTGCTCCACTCATCTCTCCATCCTCTACCACTGCTCCACTCATCCCTCCATCATCTACCACTTCTTCACTCATCACTCCATCCTCTACCACTTCTCCATTCATCTCTCCATCCTCTACCACTGCTCCACTCATCTCTCCATCCTCTACCACTGCTCCACTCATCTCTCCATCCTCTACCACTGCTCCACTCATCCCTCCATCCTCTACCACTTCTTCACTCATCACTCCATCCTCTACCACTTCTCCATTCATCTCTCCATCCTCTACCACTTTTCCACTCATCACTCCATCCTCTACCTCTGCTCCACTCATCCCTCCATCCTCTACCACACCCACTCATCCCTCCATTCTCTACCACTGCTCCACTCATCCCTCCATCCTCTACCACACCCACTCATCCCTCCATTCTCTACCACTGCTCCACTCATCCCTCCATCCTCTACCACACCCACTCATCCCTCCATCCTCTACCACTGCTCCACTCATTTCTCCATCCTCTACCACTGCTCCACTCATCCCTTCATCCTCTACCACACCCCTCATCCCTCCATCCTCTACCACTGCTCCACTGATCACTCCATCCTCTACCACTGCTCCACTCATTCCTCCAGCATAATATTTTACATGATGTCCTTCAAGGTCACTTTGGTCACTTTTCGACCTTCTACAGTAGCTCAATCCAAGGTCACGTGTTCAGGATTTGTCCTGGAATAGAGGAACGAAGGACGATTTAATCAAGAATTCCCTTCAACAATGTCATTTGTTCCAAGACCATGGCTTAATCCGTGTCCAGAATGGCTCTGAGTCGCGACGTAATCCAGTGCAAAAACAAATCGAAAAATAAATGGAGTTTAAAATAAAACGCAATGCGGAGCAAGAGAGGAAGAGAGAGAGAGAGAGAGAGAGAGAGAGAGAGAGAGAGAGAGAGAGAGAGAGAGAGAGAGAGAAAGAGAGAGAGAGGGAGAGAGAGAGAGAGAGAGAGAGAGAGAGGGAGAGAGAAAAAAAAGAGCTGAAGAAGGATAGTGAAAGAAAAAGAGAGAGAGTAATCAAAAATGAGAGTGAAAGAGAGAGAGAGAGAGAGAGAGAGAGAGAGAGAGAGAGAGAGAGAGAGAGAGAGAGAGAGAGAGAGAAAGAGAGTGTGAGAGAGAGAGAGACTGAAATAAGCATACACATTTAGAACGATAAGGCTAACAGTGACAGGATTTCTGCCCCGAAGGACTGTATTACTAAATACACACACACACACACACACACACACACACACACACACACACACACACACACACACACACACACACACACACTAACAGTGTGAGAGGATTAGTCTGACTTCCTGACGATTTACTGAAGTTTCCCTCCACACTCGCTCGAGCTGGAAAATGCCATGAAACTTTTATTACATGAATATTGTGTTTCAATCAACAGACTTCAATAAAACATCTGGAATATTCAGTGCAACTGCAGCTGTGGAAAAAAAAACAGGCAGAATAAATATTTCTCGCTCAGAGACACGCTGCAGTTTCAGAGCGATGTTCCACATCTGGATTTTTTATTTATTTAATGTTCGACTGTATTGTGAGGAAGAGTCTCGTGTCTGCTCTCTGGAACAGTCAGAGGTGAAGCTGGAGCTTCTGATGTCTTCAGGACAGAGGAGACGCCGAGTTTTATTCTTACACACAGACTGTAAAAACAACACCATAAAAAAACACTAAATAATATCATTTATGACCTTCGAACATTTCAGCAGAGAAACACCTTCACCTCTAAAGCCCCATCCTCTACCACTGCTCCACTCATCCCTCCATCCTCTACCACTGCTCCACTCATCCCTCCATCCTCTACCACTGCTCCACTCATCCCTCCATCCTCTACCACTGCTCCACTCATCCCTCCATCCTCTACCACTGCTCCACTCATCCCTCCATCCTCTACCACTGCTCCACTCAT
>JBCEWE010000092.1:30000-33823 GCA_039877035.1 Silurus lanzhouensis
TAGATAGATAGACAACTGGAATGGCACATATTTGGATAAACAGACAGACATGTGGATTAACAGATAGTTTGATAAACAGACAGACAGACAGACAGACAGACAGACAGATATACATAAGCAAATAAGACGGATAGATAGACAGAGAGACAAACAGACAGACAGACAAGTGGATGGACAGACAGACAGACAGATAGACAGGTGGATAAACAGAAAACAGACAGACAGACAGACAGACAGACAGACAGACAGACAGGAAGATAGACAGACAGGCAGGTGGCTAGACAGATAGACAGATAAGTGGACAGACAGACAGGCAGGCAAGCAGACAGACAGACAGACAGACAGACAGACAGACAGACAGACAGACAGACAGACAAATAGAGAGACAGACAGGAAGATAGACAGACAGGCAGGTGGATAGACATATAGACAGATAGTTGGATAGACAGACAGATAGACAGCATGTGGATAGACAGATAAACAGATAGACAGGTGGATAGGTGGATAGGTGGATAGACAGATAGGTGGATAGACAGATCGGTGGATAGACAGATAGATAGACCGGCATGTGGATAGACAGATAGATAGACCGGCATGTGGATAGACAGATAGACAGACTTTCTATCTAATAGATGATGGATAGATGTATTTCACCTCCTGGAATTTCCTCATGGTTGAATTTGCATGTCTATTAATACGATTTTGGATTGTATAATGTATAATGTATAACGTCCCTGATGGACACATTTTTCTCCATAAACACGTCATCACTGTAACACTCATCCTCTCTTCACCAGCCCGACGCTCACAGTCTGTAATCAACGTCATCTACAACCATCCACCCACTTTACACTTCCACATCCACCTCCAACATCTGAGACATCCATCAGAAGAAAGATCAGGTCTTCCCTCATCCTCATATCCACTCTGAAAGACTTTTTTCTCCAAACCTCCAAACTTCACAAGATCCTTCTCTTCTACTCTTCTCTTTATTTGGGATATGGAGTTTGTACAGCTTCCAGAGATGGAGAAGATAATTATAAGGATAAGAAAGAATGGAGATAGAACGGGTGCAAATGGAGATAAAGAAGATGAAGATGAAGATATAAAGGACATAGATGGAGATAAAGATGATAGAGAATGGGAGGATGGAGAAAATGGAGAGGATGAAGATAAAGCTGGACATGAACAAAGAAATGGAAAAGAAAAAGATGGAGATGATTGAAGATTTATGAAAAGAAAGGATGAGATAATGATGATAACGGCTAGAGACATCAAACATGAACATCTGCAAATCTGCTAATCTCATCTAGAGCCTGAACATCTGCAAATCTCTCTGCTAGAACTGTAAACACACAAACCACAGAACTTCTGCATATCTCACGTCTCCGTGTAACTGAATCCTGTGATCAAGTCGAATAAAAACACGTAAACACGTGAAGAAATTTATTACTAATAAAAACACCAAGATCTTTGATTTCTTCACCTCACAAACATCTCAAAAAGATAGACAGATGGAAAGAAAGAAAGAAAGAAAGAAAGAAAGAAAGAAAGAAAGAAAGAAAGAAAGAAAGAAAGAAAGAAAGAAAGAAAGAAAGAAAATAAGAACTGGGTCAGGTTTGAGGGCAGAGGGAAGAGGAGAAGGAGACTCACACTGGACGGACAGATGGATGGACGTGTTGCTCATGCCCACGATGTTCTCGGTGGTGCAGGGCAGCAGGGACAGATTATCATCCCGACTCACGTTAAACAGCGTTAACGTCAACGAGTGCACGTGAGGAGGATACTGAGTGGCCTGGAATTCAAAACAAAGCGATGTTAATAATGATCACGTGTAACACACGCATGTAACACACACTCACGTGTAACACTCACGTGTAACACACACACACACATACACACACACTAAAGGTATTAATCTAAGTGTTTACCTGTTGTGTGTTGATGGAGTGCAGAGAGTTCACCTTCCAGTCAACATCAGGAACCGGAACTCCAGACCCATTACACGTGATGGTGACACGATCTCCCTCATTCACCGTCAGGTTACTGTGTGACACGCTGATCTCTGGAACATCTGCACAGACATCAGAAAAATACAAATCAGGGGGAGACGTCTGAGAGAGATACCAAAGTGACAGGTCAATAAGACAAGTCAGAGAGAGGTCAGATGGAAAAACAAGTGAGAAAGAGACTGAGAGAGACATCAGAGAGAAAAAGACCGAGAGATATAAGACTCTCTCTTATATCTCTCGGTCTTTTTCTCAGAGATATATATAAGAGAGAGAGAGACACAGCGAAATATCAGAGAGAAAGAGAGAGAGAGACAGAGAGATAGCAGAGAGAGACAGAGGGATGTCAGAGAGAGACAGGGAGATATCAGAGAGAGACACAGAAAGATATCAGATAGAAACAGAGCCAGAGAGATATTAGAGAGAGACAGAGAGATGTGAGAGAGACAGAGAGATATCAGAGAGACACAGAGACATATCAGAGAGAGAGAGAGAGAGAGAGAGAGAGAGAGAGAGAGATCAGAAAGAGAGAGAGAGATAGAAAGAGAGAGACAGAGACAGAGAGATATCAAAGAGAAACAGAGATATCAGAGAGAGATATAAGAGATAGACACAGAAAGATATCAAAGAGAGACAAAAAGATACAAAGAGATATCAGAGTGGGACACAGAGAGATATCAGAGAAAGACATAAGATAGCGATAAGAAAGATATAAGAGAGCGATATCAGAGAGAGAATGTGAGCAAGAGAAATGCCAGAGGGAGGTTTTAGGAAAAGACTTCAGAGGGAGACGCTAAAGAGACGTTATAAAGAGATCTTTTAGAGAGGCGTTATAGAGAGACATTATATAAATATGTAATAGACCTTATAGAGAGACATTATAGAGACACTTCACAGAGACATTATAGAGAAATGTTATAGAGAGACTTTATAGACATTATAGAGAGGCATAATAGAGACATTATAGACATTATAGAGAGGTGTTATAGAGAGACGTTATAGAGAGACATTAAAAAGAGACGTTATAGAGATGTTATAGAAAGAAGTTCTAGAGAGACGTTATAGACATGATAGAGAGGCGTTATTGAGAAGTTTCCGAGAGACGTTATAGAGAGACATTATAAAGAAGTTATAAAGAGACGTTATACAGATGTTATAGAACAATGTCATTGAAAGACGTTATAGAGAGACATTATTGACATTAGAGAGGCATTATAGAGAGACATTATAGACATTATAGAGAGACATTATAGACATTATAGAGAGACATTAGAGAGGCATTATAGAGAGACATTTTAAACATAATAAAGAGACATTATAGACATTATAGAGAGACATTATAGACATTATAGAGAGACATTATAGAGGCTTTATAGTCATTAGGGAGGCATTATAGAGACGTTATAGAGATGTTATAAGTTATTGAGAGATGATATAGAAAGACACTATAAAGAGTCAAGAGGAAAAGATGCCAGACAGTGAGCTGCAATCAGGTAAGAAGGTTAAGAGGTGAGAAGGTAAGAATTTAAGGAGGTGAGAAGGTGAGGAGGTGAAAAGGTGAGGAATTGAAGAGTTGAGAAGGCGAGGAGGTAAGAAGGTGGATGAGGAGGTAAGTAGGTGAGAAGTTGACAAGGTGAGGAGTTGAGGAGTTTAGAAGGTGGAAAATTAAGAAGGTGAGAAGTTGAAAAGGTGAGAAGTTGAGAAGGTGATGAGTTGAGAAAGTAAGAAGTTGAGAAGGTGAGAAGTTAAGAAGGTGAGAAGGTGAGGAGTTGAGAAAGTGAGAAGGTGAGGAGTTGAAAAGGTGAGAAGTTTAG
>JBCEWE010000092.1:39233-54085 GCA_039877035.1 Silurus lanzhouensis
CTGATGAACCAAGTTTTAAAAATCAATCATGATGCGCACATCCGGCAATTAAAACCATCCGTGTGGAAACATAGCAAAAGTTCTGTTTGTTGTCCTGATGATTTACGTAATTTAAAACTCCATAATTACTTTAAAACTTTTACAAGAAAGTCTTTATGCTCTATGTTGAGTTTGGTTTCACTAATAATAAGCAATCTGGGAGCGTACAGTAGGTCAGTAATATGTAGGACATTTGGAATTATAATTGAGTAGAAACTCAGAATCATGTAAATATTGAATAGTGGGAATATAAAACCAATGGGATTACATAGAAACATGAAACCTTTTAGCCCTTGGACTTTCAGCCCAGGAGATTGTGTGGGCTCTTGGAATTTATACCTGAAAACCTTTTGGAAAAAGGAGGAATATTTTCTGTAATTGTGAGGAAACATAAGGAATTGGGAACAGGAATATGGGAATATAGATTAGATCATTGGAAGCCTTGTGAATTGGGAATGTTGACACCAACTGATAGAAACCATGGGGATGTAAGAATTTGAGATTACTGTAGATGGGGCATGGAAATATATCCCTGGAAACAATAGGATTTTTGTAAGAAATTTATAAACACCCCGAAAATACCAGGCTGTGGGAAGATAAAAAGAATTCCAATGACCCAGGATTGGACAAGTGTTTCCTGTTTGTCTATCTTGTCTGTTTTGTTTGTTTGGCACAGCTACAAAGCAGATTCCATTGATAATAATGTGGTAAGGTTCAAAGGTTAAGCATTGTGTGAATTAATAACCCCAACAGCAATCACAATCATTATGCTAATATCACTACAGCAGTGTTGATTTGTGTTAAAACGAGTCATCCCATATGAATGTGTTTGGGTTTGTGCATGTGTGTGTGTGTGTGTGTGTGTAAGTCTCCGGTTCCTTGCTGAGAGAATAAACCCCATGTGGAGAACGTCACGTCGCTCAGGATTGTTCTTCCACTCTGCTTTCCAGCATCGTTAGTCTGATCCCACACGAGAAGGCTCTGTTTAATCATGCCATAATTACACATTTAGCTCCCAGTAGTCATCGGAATCTAATTATCAATCAAACGGTGGGTTTCACACACACACACACACACACACACACACACACACACACACACACACACACACACACACACACACACGCACATACACACACAAAATCAATCGACTACAGGATGGAAAAAGTGTTTACAACCTAACCCAACAACACTACAACGTGAGATATTTCAAACAGAAAAGAAATGCAATCAAGGAGGCAAGAAAAGAAACAAACAAGCAAAACTGTGTTAAATGTGTCGACATTTTTTAACATTTTTGATCCTCTAGAACTTTGACACATTGCTCATACAATCTAAGGTTAAATATTAGGTCATAATGATTGCTCTTTTCAGAAACTCCTAAAACCTCAGACCATCCAGCTTGCAGTGTATTGTCTGGTCTGGTTTTCACAGAATCGCTATATACAGTACTTGTAACACTTGTACTTGTACTTGTACGCTATAACTAACACTTGTAAACAAAAAACTGATGCTTATTAAGAAATGATTTTCATGCACATTGAAATTCAGCACCATGGACAGCAGCTACAGTTAATCCGACAGATCACCATAGTAAAAGTCTCACAGTGGCTCATCGGCAACCACGTCATGCATTCAAAACAAAGAAAGACAAGCATTCAATGCCAGCGGCAAAGCCAGAGAAGATGCTGAATCCACTGTGTTTGCATGAGCCCTGCTTTTTTCCTTCCGCAATTCCCTACAGATCGGCCGCAAGAATTCAGTCTGGCCTACTGAAGCTGAACCTCTGCCATTGTCACGACTACACAACGCTGAAATTCAACAGCTGCTGAAGTTCACACAGATGTTTCTCTTTATTGTAGAACACTGTGTCGTCATTTATTGACATTTAATTTCACAGATGATTAGGTTATACATATAATTCTATTCCTTTCCTTTATTAATTAAATAATAGAATTAAATCATTTTAATTGAAGGTTATATATAATATTTTATATGCATATATATATAAATTGTAGGAGAGTAGAATTCTGTCGTACTGCACCAGATCTACAGGTTTCCTCATTGTTTAATTTTACCACTTTATTATTCTACTTCTTTGTTGGGATGAGATTCGATTTGCCGGCTTTTAATGAGCATACAATTCTATTATGCCAAGTTGTAGGGCTGTACAATTCTATATGATTATATAATCAGGACAGAATATGGGACTAGAATTCTATTACATTTTATTCTGTTTTATTATTTGGGTCTATGCTCTTTTCTAATTACATGTATAGAATTTTATTTTCATATTGGTGTATGGAATTCTATTATGTTCTACTGTGTAGAAACCTATTCTGTTTTCTTACCTGGAGCATTGAATTCTATTCAATAATAGTCTCTGTGTAGCGCATGCAATTCTAATATGTAATTCTACTCTTGCTTTCTTTTTAGATTATAGAATTATTTATGGCTGCAGAATCGATAGATGGCAACCTTATAGAGTCATGGCATTCTTTTAAATCTTTTTATATTAAGTTATACAACATATAAGTCTATTCTATTTTCTTATTAGAGAATAAACTTTAATTTCAGTTAAATTCTATTCCGTTTCTTTGTGATGGAATTAAAATTCTATTCTTGGTCTGAGGAATTCGATTATATTGACATATTTGGGTGTAGGATTTCTATTTAAAACATTTGAGTCTGATTTCGAATGCCCCAATAAACCCCCCAAAACACACACACACACACACACACACACACACACACACACAGACACACACACACACACACACACACACAGCCAGAGCAAGACGATGTTCTAAACACTTTTCATGGCTGCCGCTTGTTAGCACAATCGCTAATAGTTTGAGAAGTGGGAGTGTGATTGAGGGGAAGGATGGGCTGGGTTCGGATGTGAAATGCTCCGAGGTGTCCAGCTCAACATGAATCTGTAAACAGGACTGCTGTTAGCGCTCATTAGCACGCAGGTGTAGCACATTAGCCAAATGGAGCTGAAGCCCAGGATCCAAACCACCAATTTACTCAGCGAGAAAAAAGTGTGGGTATGTGGGCATTTTTCTCACACTGAGCTGGAAATGTAACAGCACACACACACACACACACACACACACACACACACACACACACACACACACACACACACACACACACACTTTCGCTTGTTTATCTCAAACTGTAATGAGATACATGAAGAAATAGCGCTGCCAAAAACAGCTGAACATGAACAACTCTGAGATTTTAGATGATGATGATGATGATGATGATGATGATGATCTGTAATAAGGATTCTGTAGTAATTACTCAGCTGGACAGGCTCAGTAACGTACATGTTGGAGCAAAAATGGGTTTTTTTGCGGCTCAACTTAGCTAGCTGGAGTGGAGAGATGTTTAAAACCGTATTCTAGAAATAAATAAATAAGCAATCAAAAGACGTATCAGCAACTTTTTTATGAGTCATAATTATTATCGGAAATAAAGTAAAGATTTTTATTTGTATATTAAATGTTATTGAAATGTGTTAATTCTGCGACTGACGGTATAAAGTTAGGTCGAGTAAAAAAGTTTAGTAAAAGCACAAACAAACAAACAAAAACAATGGAAAAAAGTGTTGCCAGATCCACTGTCTTCCTCTACTATTTATTTATTAATTTATTTATAGGTTTTATCTTATAATAAAAATGTATTTTATAATTTAATGTTGAATTGTTTTTTTTTTTTTTTTTTTTTTAAAAGAAAAACCTACAGTCTTCAAACCTATCTTTATTTCTCTGTAATACAGAATCACACCTTTAATTACAATTTACACACACACACACACACACACACACACACACACACACACACACACACACACACACACACACACACACTGTCAGAGTAACAGGAGGCAGGCTGTAACATTAATGTGGAAGTAAAGGCTCACAGCGAGAGAAAAGGGATGGATCTCACACCCTTCCTCTCTGAGTGATGTCTCCCGGATCGAGCGTTATTCTATTTATTCTCCTCTGATATCACCTCGTCTCTCAGCCTCAACCTCGCTCCTGATTTACCTCCTGCACCTCGTAACAAGATGTTTCTCAGCACGTAGTCACAAGATGGATTTTCTGTTCCGTATAGTTTATAGTTTTACTGCTTTATTTAAACTCAGGTTTCTTTCCTGGACTTATCCAATTTTGCTTTTAATTTAGTGTCGCATGTGTGAAACGTTCAAGATATTTAAATGTGTCAAAAAAATAATTATGGAGTTACACACTACTGCTGAATCCTGTCTTCTGATTGGTCAGAAAGTGTGGATTAGTTTTCTATAACAGCATCTGTGATTACAGCGCAGGTTTATACCAGTGCTCTCGTTTATACGTTATTGTTTTTATAGCAATGGCTCATTCATGCAAATATTTACAGTTCAAATCTTTTTGTTCTTTTTGAAGAAAATTTCAGTGTCAGGCATAAAGCATGAGTTTGTTCAGTTTCTCAACAAAATGACAAGCTGTGATTTTTCTCTCATCAGCTGGTGAGGGATAGAAATTGCTAAAAACTACGACAATTCATGACTTAAATCACACAAAGTGGTTCAAAAAAGGAATTAATCACATTGAGGTGTGCAGTTATAGGAAAATAATCAAAATATACAAGCATAATAAACAGAATAGAAAAATATTTCATATAAAAATGTAATTAAAAATAAAGACACAAAAATCATTAACAATAAAATTAAACGACAAAAACATTAAATAAAAATAGGTATAAAATGAAAAAAAATGATTTACAATAAAATGAAATAAACAAAAAAGGAAAAAATACATCAAATCAACAGACTAAATCAAATATAATAAATTACAATAAAATTAATCAATCTATAAAAAAATCTAAAAATTTTAAACGTTTTATTAATATGTAAAAAAAAAATGTATTTTATAGAGTATTTTTATTGGTCTTAGTTTTAATAATAAAACCAAAATTTAGTTAAACACAATTGAAATATAATATAAGTTTATATATAATGTACAACAGATTTTGCTTAGGGAACAAAATAAACAAACACTGAAAAAATATGAAACGATGAAACAATAAAAAAAAGGAGGGGGCGATCGTAAACATCTGGAATGAAAACGGTGTAAAATGTGTAAATGAGGTCTAATAAATAATATATAATGGGAATAAAATGTAACACTTAGAAAGATAACTATAAATTAATAAATGAATGAAAGTGAAAACTGGAGGAGGAAACATTTTCTCACGTCTCAGAAGCGTCTCAAGCGGAACTGCTGTTGCGATCTGAAGACTCGTCTGAGAGCCTCTGTGTGTTTATGTAAAGCCTGGGATTAGATAAAGGTCAGCAGAACTGAATAAGATCCTGACGCTGTATATCTGCTGCGTTCATGTCTTTTGCTTTGAGCATGTTCACATCGTATCCTGATCCTCCGAGTGGAAACCCACGCTTTTGTTTTTCTTCACGCGCTCGTGAGATCGCTAAGCTAAAAACTGATTCAACCCCGACGCTTATCTACAGACCGCGCGCCAAGAGACTGAAGAACTACATCGATTAATACATACATATAGACATAAACACTACAGTACAGAGTAGAAAGTCTGTAGGAATATTGTAGTTTAGTTGGATGATGAGCTGCTAGTTTTGTTTAGCTGCGTGTTTTAGTTTGCCGCTACTGTCGCTATCAGGATCTTAAATAAAAAGAAATAAAAAAAAAAATAAAAACACACATTAGGATGGAAGGAATTCAACGTCTCATCATGTCTCGTCTCTTATTTTCCTCTTTTTCCTGAACTGATAGTAGAAAATTGTGTGTGTGTGTGTGTGTGTGTGTGTGTGTGTGTGTGTGTGTGTGTGTGTGTGTGTGTGTGTGTGTGCACGACCTGCTCGTGTGAAATAAACAGCAGAAAACGAGGATTCGGTTCAAGTCTGGAAATGAGAGCATTTTGTGGCTCAATTTTCTCCTCCCTCCATTACTCGCATTCATTTCTCGCCCATTTTCTCCCTCATTCCCAATCACACACTGTGTGTGTGTGTGTGTGTGTGTGTGTGTGTGTGTGTGTGTGTGTGTGTGTGTGTGTGTGTGTGTGAACACACGGTGCACATCTGCACTACTGATTTTCAGCAGTCATGATTTTTTTTTTCTCTGTGTTTTTCTGCTTTCGTCTCAGAAATTGAACCGGAGTGTGTTCTGTGTGTGTGTCAGTGGATTTTCCTGACCTTGGTCTTTTAGGATTAGCACCTGGGTTCTTCCAGAGTGTGTGTGTGTGTGTGTGTGTGTGTGTGTGTGTGTGTGTGTGTGTGTGTGTGTGTATATTTTCTCCACTTGGTAAAGCCATGAACATCTACAGCTTCATAAAGAATATCTCTTATTTATTTTTATAAAAACCTGTATGGATCTTTATCTCTTATGGTTTTGTTTTAAAATCGATTTTTTAAAGCTGAGAAACTGTGAAAATAAAATCTCAATACCTCAACGGTACATCTAGAACTCAGCTTCAATACATAAAAGGTTTCCATAAATATCTTGTTGTTTTTTTTAGCATGTCTTTGACAACTGTTCCAAGTTCCTCTACTAGAAACTTTTCCAAGAAGAACCATCTGACTAGGAATCCCTAATTACCCAATGAACCATTCAAGAACACTTGAAGAACCCATGTGTTTTCTAGTGGAGCATCAAGAGCTAAAAAACCTACAGCAAGATTTCATAGTTTGTACCCCAGTTTCTCCTTTCAGAACTTTAGGGTTCTGTGGTCTAAGGAATCAGCAGCAAATATTAGCAACACTTAGGGCAGAAAAGGTCTTGAAGGTTCTTTACTGTCCATATAATGCAACCCTTAAGGTGCTATCTGGAATCCTAAGAGAATGTTCCTTAACAGAAAATCTTCTAAGCTACTTTAGGAGACAAACGCTCAAAAGTTCTTCTGGTTTATTTTTGAGAGGAACATCTGGGTAAAACGCTTTTTTTCTGAACATTTAATTATTGATTTAACCAGTAAAGAACTTTTGGAGAACCATAATGTTCTCATAGTGTATACATAACTCATTGTTATATGGTACTACATAAAAACTTTAAAGGTTCCATCAGAAGGATGGATTCATCGTTTTGGTTTATTGAGTTCATAGATGAGGTCCATTATTCTTCTAATATTGGTCAAGTGTGGAACTCTTAAATCATAGAACCTTAAAAGGTTCCTTTAGGTGAACAACCAGAGAACCTTAAGTGATGTGACATATGACCCAAATGTGGGTTCCACAGAATGTGCTGAGTATTCTGTCGAATATGAAACCCTTTTGAAAATAAAAGAAAAATCAAATGGTTGTGTAAAGGTAGACTGAATACACACACACACACACACACACACACACACACACACACACACACACACACACACAAACTTGTGTAAAATGAAACATATATGTTGCAGGTTCTAGTACGTTCTCCAGGGAGGTTCTAACACGTCTTTATGCTGATAATTGAGTCACTAGTTTTGTCTCTCTGACCTCCATTACTGTGTGTGAACTTGTTTATTCTTCTCCCCGGTTACTTGACTGACAGCTGTGGGTGACTGAAAGGTCTCGAGACACTCGAAAGGCTGTGAAATGAATAAGAGACGTTTTAGACACCGCAAGATCCCAAAGTCTGAGTGAACTGACAATGAACCCTGCTTTCATCAGTTAGCAAACACTCATGCAGTATTAAATGTGTGACCAGGAACTAGCAAGAAACAAAGTTAGCTAATTACAGTTAGCATAATCAAAAATACAATAATAAGATAGTGAGCACAAGTTAATCTTGTGATCAGTAGCTAATTTTGTGATCAGAAACTAATCTAATGATCAGAAGCTAACATTGTGATCAGAGGCTAATCTTGTGATCAGAAGCTAATCTTGTGATCAGAATCTAACGTTGTGATCAGAAGCTAATCTTGTGATCAGAAGCTAATCTTGTGATCAAAAGCTAATCTAGTGATCAGAAGCTAATCTAGTGATCAGAAGCTAATCTAGTGATCAGAAGCTAACATTGTGATCCGAAGCTAATGTTGTGATCAGAAGCTAATCTTGTGATTAGAAGCTAATCTTGTTATCAGAAGCTAATCTTATGATCAAAGCTAATCTAGTGATCAGAAGTTAATCTAGTGATAAAAGCTAATCTTGTGATCAGAAGCTAATCTAGTGATCAGAAGCTAATCTTGTGATCAGAATCTAACGTTGTGATCAGAAGCTAATCTTGTGATCAAAAGCTAATCTTGTGATCAAAAGCTAATCTAGTGATCAGAAGCTAATCTAGTGATCAGAAGCTAACATTGTGATCCGAAGCTAATGTTGTGATCAGAAGCTAATCTTGTGATTAGAAGCTAATCTTGTTATCAGAAGCTAATCTTGTTATCAAACTATTACAGTGATCAAAGCTATTTAGTGATCAGAAGCTAACTTCGATTAGAAGCTAATCTTGTGATTATCAAAGAAGCTAATTTGATCAGAAGCTAACTTGTGATCAGAAGCTAACTTTGATAGAAGCTAATCTTATGATCAGATGCTAATCTAGTGATCAGAAGCTAACGTTGTGATTAGAAGCTAATCTTGTGATCAGAAGCTAATCTTGTGATCAGAAGCTAATCTAGTGATCAGAAGCTAATCTAGTGATCAGAAGCTAACATTGTGATCCGAAGCTAATGTTGTGATCAGAAGCTAATCTTGTGATTAGAAGCTAATCTTGTTATCAGAAGCTAATCTTATGATCAAAAGCTAATCTAGTGATCAGAAGTTAATCTAGTGATTAAAAGCTAATCTTGTGATCAAAAGCTAATCTAGTGATCAGAAGCTAATCTTGTGATCAGAATCTAACGTTGTGATCAGAAGCTAATCTTGTGATCAAAAGCTAATCTTGTGATCAAAAGCTAATCTAGTGATCAGAAGCTAATCTAGTGATCAGAAGCTAACATTGTGATCCGAAGCTAATGTTGTGATCAGAAGCTAATCTTGTGATTAGAAGCTAATCTTGTTATCAGAAGCTAATCTTGTTATCAAAAGCTATTACAGTGATCAAAGCTATTTTAGTGATCAGAAGCTAACCTTTCGATTAGAAGCTAATCTTGTGATCAGAAGCTTATCTAGTGATCAGAAGCTAACGTTGTGATCAGAAGCTAACGTTGTGATCAGAAGCTAACCTTTTGATTAGAAGCTAATCTTGTGATCAGATGCTAATCTAGAGATCAGAAGCTAACGTTGTGATTAGAAGCTAATCTTGTGATCAGAAGCTAATCTTGTGATCAGAAGCTAATCTAGTGATTAGAAGCTAACGTTGTGATCAGAAGCTAACGTTGTGATCAGAAGCTAACGTTGTGATCAATAGCTAACGTTCTGATCAGAAGCTAATCTAGTGATTAGAAGCTAACGTTGTGATCAGAAGCTAACGTTGTGATCAGAAGCTAACGTTGTGATCAGAAGCTAATCTAGTGATTAGAAGCTAACGTTGTGATCAGAAGCTAACGTTGTGATCAGAAGCTAACGTTGTGATCAGAAGCTAATCTAGTGACTGAGTAGTTTTAAGCAAAAGCTAACAGTGAAATTTAAAGCGACTGACTGTATGTACGCTACACTACACGCTAAACAATCTTAGATTAAGATATACTTGAGTTAAGGAGCAGGCTGTCAATCAAGCCTGATTATTACAATGCTAGGCCCCGCCCATAAAAACAAGTCTTATATAAATTAAAAATAAGTATTTTTCTCCTTCACTTCCACATCACAAGAATCTTCATGACAGAATGAATGGAGTGAACCGGTTCTGATTAGCGTGTGTGGACGTTGTTAGCCTGCAGGACGAGGTCATGCTCGTGGAGGACAGCTTAAAGGTCGATGCAATAACGTATATTTCTCACCAACATCTCCATTCCCTCAGAGATCACGAAAAGGACATGCTAACCCAGTGGAGGACATGGATCTGCTCCTCTGAGGAACATGTCCTGCTTCCTGCACTTAAAATACATTCAGTGTGCCTATTCATCCTAACACACACACACACACACACACACACACACACACACACACACACACACACACACACACACACACACATAATAAAGAAGGAACCTGAACTTTGGAGATCTTAGACCAAAGACTCAGCTAATGGCTGCAGAAAGAAGAAGAACATCTGCCAGACTTCCAGTCTTAGAGGTTCTTAAGTGTTTTGATAAATTGAGGCATCGGTGTGAAACATATTTGAATAAAATTATGATGCAGATTCCACACCTTTATAACTAATATTTAAGACACTAAAGCCACATCTCCATTACTCTGATTGGCAGCTACATGCAGCACTCCTCCTACCCTGGAACTAGCAGGTGTGAAGAAGCCACACCTCCCTTACTGTGATTGACAGAAACACAGGCCACACCTCCTTTATTAATAATGACATGTGCAGAGGCCACGCCTACTGGGATTGGAGCTGAAGATACTGAACTTCAGAAGATACACATCCCTCAAGCTATGATAAGATGGACCCGTGTGGACGTGGATATAGATGGATTCACAAAATTCACAGTTCGGTTCCTCGGATTTTACGTCACGTTTCCATCAAACTGCTTATAGTTTTATTAATAACGCAGTTAATTATTATTCATATTTCTGATCTGCATTTAAAAAGTTTACATTTTACATAAAACCATTTTAAATCAAATGCCTGCTTGGTTTAATAATATATAAAATTATATTTTATAACAA
Organism: Silurus lanzhouensis; assembly: GCA_039877035.1. Lineage (NCBI taxonomy): Eukaryota > Metazoa > Chordata > Actinopteri > Siluriformes > Siluridae > Silurus > Silurus lanzhouensis. Next base: position 49,996 of record JBCEWE010000092.1, read on the forward strand.
TTGATAAAAAATAAAATAAAATAAATCAATTGGGAAAAAAAAATTAGTTTTTTTTTTATTATTTTGATTAAATTAAGTAATCAATTAAATTGGCACAAATTAAATTGATTAAATAAATGGAAATTTTTAATTAAATTGTTTACATTTGTTAAACTCAAATTGGGTAATACAGATATGTAAACAAGTGTGTGTGTGTGTGTGTGTGTGTGTGTGTGTGTGTGTGTGTGTGTGTGTGTGTGTGTGTGTGTGTGTGTGCACTTTACATTTTGCTCACTCAGGAACTTACAGTTTAATTAGATCATGAAGCCTAATTTACACACACACACACACACACACACACACACACATGATACAGCAAAAGCACAATGAGGAACAGTGTTACAAAAGTAAGATCAATACTGACAAGCAAAGCGAAAACAGCAAGCAAGAGAAAGACAACGGGAGAAAAAGAGAGAGAAAGAGAGAGAGAGAGAGAGAGGGGGGGGGGGTGGAGGGAGAGACGGCACTTACAGATCGATAAGCTGTAGATTCTGGAAGAGCTGCCAGGAAAGAGTAGTCAGAGGGTTCTTGGATAAATTTCTGCAGGAAACAGAGAAAAGAGAGAGAGGAAGTGATGTGAACAGGAGTGTGTGTGCGACAGAGTGATGAAGAAAACACTAGAGACGTAAACACCACTCCACTGTGGGGGAAAAAAGAAAAAAAAACACAGAAAAAACGCTGCCTCGACAGCACAATAAACACACTCGGCTATTTTCAAAGCAACAAATTAAACTGAGGCTGTGAAGGTTTCGGGCTTCTAAAAGGCAGGAAATTGAATCCAATAGAAGAGACGGAGATAAGACGCATTTCCATCCTGCTGCACCGCGTAGAAATAGACCTGCAGCCTAAAGTATTGGGACACCACACTTCCCCAGCCAGACGTCTTTTGGATGCAGGGGCATGAAATTTTCCCTTCACTTGAACCAGGAGACCCAAAACCTGTTCCAGCACCACAATGCACAAAGCGAGATCCATGAAGATCTGCGTTACCTGGGTTGGAGGATGTGGAAGATCTCATGCTGTAGAACTCCAACCCTATTGAACATGAATGACTGCACCCCAGGAACCTCCTTACCTTCTCACCTTCTCCACTACCTGACTTCACTAACACCCTTTCATCTGAATAAATCTCACACAAATGGAGGTTTATATTATGGGTATTTATATGGGATATATCTTTTAGGGTATTTATTTGGGTATTTTGGGTATTTATGTATTTATTTAGGGGAATATATTCTCTGGGGTATTTATTGGGAACATATACATTTCTGGGTATTTATTTTGGGTATATAATTGTAGGTTTATATTTAGTGGCAAATATTCTTTGGGGTATCAATTTAGGGTTTATATTTTTGGGTGTTTATTGGGGTATAAATTCTTGGGGTATTTATTTGGTGTATTTATTTGGGGTATTTATTTGGTGTATTTATTTGGAGTATTTATTTGGTGTATTTATTTGGGGTATTTATTTGGTGTATTTATTTGGTGTATTTATTTGGTGTATTTATTTGCGGTATTCATTTGGTGTATTTATTTGGGGTATTCATTTGGTGTATTTATTTGGGGTATTTATTTGGTGTATTTATTTGGTGTAATTTATATGGGGTATTTATTTGGTGTCTTTATTTGGGGTATTTATTTTGTGTATTTATTTGGTGTATTTATTTGGGGTATTTATTTGGTGTATTTATTTGGTGTATTTATTTTGGGTATTTATTTGGTGTATTTATTTGGGGTATAAATTCTGGTGTATTTATTTGGGGTATTTATTTGGTGTATTTATTTGGGGTATTTATTTTGTGTATTTATTTGGTGTATTTATTTGGGGTATTTATTTGGTGTATTTATTTGGTGTATTTATTTGGGGTATTTATTTGGTGTATTTATTTGGGGTATTTATTTGGGGTATTTATTTGGTGTATTTATTTGGGGTATTTATTTGGTGTATTTATTTGCGGGAATTTACTTGGGGTATAAATTCTGGGGTATTTATTTGGTGTGTTTATTTGGTGTATTGATTTGGGGTATTTATTTGGGGTATTTATTTTGGGTATTTATTTGGGTTATTTATTTGCGGTATTTATTTGGTGTATTTATTTGGTGTATTTATTTGGGGTATTTATTTGGTGTATTTATTTGGGGTATTTATTTGCGGTATTTATTTGGTGTATTTATTTTGGGTATTTATTTGGTGTATTTATTTTGGGTATTTATTTGGTGTATTTATTTGGTGTATTTATTTGGGGTATTTATTTGGTGTATTTATTTGGGGTATTTATTTGGTGTATTTATTTGGGGTATTTATTTTGGGTATTTATTTGGTGTATTTATTTGGGTTATTTATTTGGTGTATTTATTTGGGGTATTTATTTGGTGTATTTATTTGGGGTATTTATTTGGTGTATTTATTTGGTGTATTTATTTTGGGTATTTATTTGGTGTATTTATTTGGGGTATTTATTTGGTGTATTTATTTGGGGTATTTATTTGGTGTATTTATTTTGGGTATTTATTTGGTGTATTTATTTGGGGTATTTATTTGGGGTATTTATTTGGTGTATTTATTTGGTGTATTTATTTGGTGTATTTATTTGGTGTATATATTTGATGGTATTTATTCCATATATACTCCAGAAATCTAGTGGAATTCACTTTGAATCTCTGTTTATAATGGACATTTTCTCGAAGCAGCTTAACGCAGATAAAACAGTAAGAAGGTCATACAGAAGAGAGTTTATTAAATATAACTTTGTTTTTTCTGTTCCTTATAATTGTTCATCTCTGATGATTGAGACAGTCGTGACTGTGGTGAAGAAAAATCTCCCTGAGATGGTATAAGGAGGAAACCTTGAGAGGAACCAGGCTCATAATAAAACTCATCCTCATCTGGGTGGCACCAAAAGTCTATTCATTGTAATGACATTGTTGAGGTGTAAAGTAATAGGTGTGTAAATGCAGATCTATTTATGGCAGAACATCTTCCCAGAAGAGTAGATGTTATAAAAGCAGCAAATAGGAACTTTGGGATGTTCAAAAAGCAGAAACGGATCTGATATATAGAGAATATATATATATTTACTGTATGTGGCACTTCTACACGGTAAACTCAGAGCTCGAGTTCCTCTGGCGGTTGTTGATTAGCTGCGATGGCATTAATAATGCAACCGGTTCATTCGAAGCACAAAATGTCTAATATTCAGAATAAATGTGTTTGCTGAAGGCAGCAGGCGTGTCCCGAGTGACGCTCCGGTTCATACGAGGCGATGGAGAAATGTTAAAGCAAAAGCAGCCACTGTTACTAATGCAGCTCGTGTTTGAGCGGAATCTGTTACCCACAATGCACTCCTGGGAAATTCCTGGAGTCGCAGTAGACGAACTCTTAATGGTAAAGTATAATAACATAAAACAAAACTTTTTGGAGAGTTGCTGTGGAGTCAGGAAGAGTCAGAACTGTTCCGAAGTGTGTAAGATCAAAGACTCGCCCTCGGGGTCCGGAATCGCGAGCGGGAAATGTTCCACTAATAGAACCTGTTTGTTGATTATTAGGAAATCAGCCATTGAGATTCTTATCTTGTTATATGAACACGTGCTCATATCTCGATTTAACTTCAATACATCTCATTTTCCTACTTTATTATCTCGTTATTTCAAACATGTCACCAGTTATTATCACTCTTTTACTTGCTAGCTTTGGTTATCTCATTATTTTCAAATATTATCTCGTTACTTCAAGACAGCAATTTCCTAATACTCATTGTTTAAATTAAATCAGTCATTACTTTAATTACTACCACATGGATCCTGATATTATCTCATATTTGATGTCATTATTGTGACATGAGATAATAATTTTTCATTATTCAATAAAACTGTCCTTCATTTTGCTCCTTGTTTATATAATTATAAAATACTGTTTTATTCTAACTTATCTTTATGTCTTGATTATTTTATCTCTTCTTCTTCTTTTTCTTCTTCTTCTTCTTCTTCTGGCTGCTCCCATTAGGAGTCTCCACAGTGGATCATCCGTCTCCATACCCCCCTGTCCTCTACA
>JBCEWE010000092.1:57581-62581 GCA_039877035.1 Silurus lanzhouensis
TCTAAACTGGTGCTCTGCTCCCAAATCCCTACAGCCTACAAAGTGCACATTAGGATTTCAGCTTTCCCCTGGGATAGAAGGCTACCCACTGCAGTGCATTGTGGGTATTTGGGACTGGGCTAAAATGCTAGAACTTTAGACTATTTTCCAGAATTCTCCATGCCAGATGGAGCTCACTAGCAAAATTACGCGATATTTTCCCATACAATTCAGCGTTCCGGACAGAGTTTGTGCATGCCAGCATTCCGTATACTCTGTTATTCCGGAATATCGTGCACTTTGGTATTCTCTTTATCACTGCATACTGTACACTTCAGTATTCTGTAACTGAAAGATTCCATGCAATTCAGAATTCCAGACATCTCAGTATTCCAGACAGTCAATATTCCAGACAGTCAGTATTCTTCGCACATATCAGTATTCAGATTTCTCCTCTAATATTTTGTAATGAATTCACTTTATTTTTCCACAAACATCAGTATTCTTTACATTGCAGTATTCCCTACGCCAGAAGTTCATTGAACATTGGAATTCCATATACTTCAATATTTTTTACACTTTAGAAATTTTTACACCTCATTGTTCAGTAAACTTCAGTATTTTTCACACAACTTACAGCTCAGTGAATAAGATGTTAGACTTCTAATCAGAAGGTTGTGAGTTCAAATCCCACCACTACTAATCTGCCCCTGGTGGGCCTCAACTGCTCAGGTGTATGAATGACATAAATGACATGTCAATGTAACTTTAGTATTCCATAAAGGTCAGTATTCCATAAACGTCGGTATTCCCTAAACTTCGGAATTCTGTACACTTCAGTATTCTGAAAAACTCTAATGGGTTTTAACTGCTGCATCATCGAGAGCATCCTGACCAACTCCATCACTGTATGGTACGGAGGCTCCACTGTGTGTAAATGTAAAGACCTGCAAAGGATGGTCAAAACCACCCAACGCCTCACTGCCACCCAACTACCCGCCATTGAACACCTTCACCACAGCAGATGTCTGTGCAGAGCTCACAACATCATCAAGGACTCTTCACATCCCAGTCACAAACTTTTTAACCTCCTTCCATCACGAAGGAGATACAGGAACATACGCACCAGAACCGGCAGGTTCAGGGACGGCTTTTTTCTATCCACCATCACCATCACCTCCACCATCACCATCACCTCCACCATCACCATCACTTCCACCATCACCTCCACCATCACCCTACTGAACTCTACACTTCACCTATAGATCACTGTATAAACACTGCATAAACACTCTATAAACACTCTATAAACACTATATAACCTCTGTACAATTATACATACAATGTACATATTACATATTGTAATTTTTATACCCCTCGTTCTTTACACATATTGTACCTCACATACATCTGCACTAATATTGTAATAATGATGTGTATTTATATACCTCACTGTACATTCTGCCTAATATTTCACATTCACTTCTGTGTAGTGGACTTCTTTTTTAGCTTAAGTATTCCCTACACTTCAGTATTCCCTACACTTCAGTATTCCCTACACTTTATTATTCCCTACACTTTAATATTCCCTACACTTTAATATTCCCTGCTCGTCAGTATTCCCTACACTTTATTATTCCCTACACTTTATTATTCCCTACACTTCAGTATACTCTATACTTTAATATTCCCCACACTTTATTATTCCCTACACTTCAGTATTCCCTACACTTTAATATTCCCTACACTTTAATATTCTCTAAATTGTAATATTCCCTACACTTCAGTATTCCCTACACTTAAATATTCCATACACTTCAGTATTCCCTACACTTTAATATTCCCCACACTTCAGTATTCCCTACACTTTACTATTCCATACACTTTAATATTCCCTACACTTCAGTATTCCCTATACTTTAGTATTCCCTACACTTTAGTATTCCCTACATTTCAGTATTCCCTACACTTTAGTATTCTCTACACTTCAGTATTTCCTACACTTCACTATTCCATACACTTTGGTATTCCCTACACTTCAGTATTCCCTACACTTCAGTATTCCCTACACTTTAGTATTCCCTACACTTTAGTATTCCCTTCACTTCAGTATTCCCTACACTTCAGTATTCCCTACACTTTAGTATTCCCTTCACTTCAGTATTCCCAACACTTCAGTATTCCCTACACTTCAGTATTCTCTACACTTCAGTATTCTCCACACTTCAGTATTCCCTACAATTCAGTATTCCCCACAGTTCAGTATTCCGTACACTTCAGTATTCTCTACACTTCAGTATTCCATACACTTCAGTATTCTCTACACTTCAGTATTCCCTACACTTCAGTATTCTCTACACTTCACTATTCTCCACACTTCAGTATTCCCTACAATTCAGTATTCCCCACAGTTCAGTATTCCATACACTTCAGTATTCCCCACACTTCAGTATTCTCTACACTTCAGTATTTTCCACACTTCAGTATTCCCTACACTTCAGTATTCCCTACACTTCAGTATTCCCCACACTTCAGTATTCCCTACACTTCAGTATTCCCCACACTTCAGTATTCTCTACACTTCAGTATTCTCCACACTTCAGTATTCCCTACAATTCAGTATTCCCCACAGTTCAGTATTCCATACACTTCAGTATTCCCCACACTTCAGTATTCTCTACACTTCAGTATTCTCCACACTTCAGTATTCCCTACACTTCAGTATTCTCCACACTTCAGTATTCCCTACACTTTAATATTCCCTACACTTTAATATTCTCTAAATTGTAATATTCCCTACACGTCAGTATTCCCTACACTTAAATATTCCCTACACTTCAGTATTCCCTACACTTTAATATTCCCCACACTTCAGTATTCCCTACACTTTACTATTCCATACACTTTAATATTCCCTACACTTCAGTATTCCCTATACTTTAGTATTCCCTACACTTTAGTATTCCCTACATTTCAGTATTCCCTACACTTTAGTATTCTCTACACTTCCGTATTCCCTACACTTCACTATTCCATACACTTTGGTATTCCATACACTTCAGTATTCCCTACACTTCAGTATTCCCTACACTTTAGTATTCCCTACACTTTAGTATTCCCTTCACTTCAGTATTCCCTACACTTCAGTATTCCCCACACTTCAGTATTCTCTACACTTCAGTATTCTCCACACTTCAGTATTCCCTACACTTCAGTATTCCCCACACTTCAGTATTCCCTACACTTCAGTATTCCCCACAGTTCAGTATTCTCTACACTTTAGTATTCCCTACACTTCAGTATTCCCCACACTTCAGTATTCTTTACATTTTAGTATTCTCTACACTTCAGTATTCCCCACACTTCAGTATTCTCTACACTTCAGTATTCTCCAGACTTCAGTATTCTCTACACTTCAGTATTCCCCACACTTCAGTATTCTCTACACTTTAGTATTCTCTACACTTCAGTATTCCCCACAGTTCAGTATTCTTTACACTTCAGTATTCTCTACATTTTAGTATTCTCTACACTTCAGTATTCCCCACACTTCAGTATTCTTTACACTTCAGTATTCTCCAGACTTCAGTATTCTCTACACTTCAGTATTCCCCACACTTCAGTATTCCCTACACTTCAGTATTCCATACACTTCAGTATTCCCCACAGTTCAGTATTCTCTACACTTCAGTATTCCCCACACTTCAGTATTCCCTACACTTCAGTATTCCCTACACTTCAGTATTCCCCACAGTTCAGTATTCTCTACACTTCAGTATTCCCCACACTTCAGTATTCCCTACACTTCAGTATTCCCTACACTTCAGTATTCCCCACACTTCAGTATTCCCTACACTTCAGTATTCCCACCTCATATTCCCACATTCAGTATTCTCTACACTTCAGTATTCCCCACACTTCAGTATTCCCTACACTTCAGTATTCCCTACACTTCAGTATTCCCCACAGTTCAGTATTCTCTACACTTCAGTATTCCCCACAGTTCAGTATTCTCTACACTTCAGTATTCCCCACAGTTCAGTATTCTCTACACTTCAGTATTCCCCACACTTCAGTATTCCCCACAGTTCAGTATTCTCTACACTTCAGTATTCCCCACACTTCAGTATTCTTTACACTTCAGTATTCTCCAGACTTCAGTATTCTCTACACTTCAGTATTCCCCACACTTCAGTATTCCTACACTTCAGTATTCCCTACACTTCAGTATTCCCCACAGTTCAGTATTCTCTACACTTCAGTATTCCCCACACTTCAGTATTCCCTACACTTCAGTATTCCTACACTTCAGTATTCCCCACAGTTCAGTATTCTCTACACTTCAGTATTCCCACACTTCAATTCCCTACACTTCAGTATTCCCTACACTTCAGTATTCCCACAGTTCAGTATTCTCTACACTTCAGTATTCCCCACACTTCAGTATTCCCTACACTTCAGTATTCCTACACTTCAGTATTCCCACACTTCAGTATTCCCTACACTTCAGTATTCCCTACACTTCAGTATTCCCCACAGTTCAGTATTCTCTACACTTCAGTATTCCCCACACTTCAGTATTCCCTACACTTCAGTATTCCCTACACTTCAGTATTCCCCACAGTTCAGTATTCTCTACACTTCAGTATTCCCCACAGTTCAGTATTCCCCACACTTCAGTATTCCCTACACTTCAGTATTCCCTACACTTCAGTATTCCCCACAGTTCAGTATTCTCTACACTTCAGTATTCCCCACACTTCAGTATTCCCTACACTTCAGTATTCCCTACACTTCAGTATTCCCCACAGTTCAGTATTCCCTACACTTCAGTATTCCCTACACTTCAGTATTCCCCACACTTCAGTATTCCCTACACTTCAGTATTCCCTACACTTCAGTATTCCCCACAGTTCAGTATTCTCTACACTTCAGTATTCCCCACACTTCAGTATTCCCTACACTTCAGTATTCCCCACACTTCAGTATTCCCTACACTTCAGTATTCCCTACACTTCAGT
>JBCEWE010000092.1:67581-82581 GCA_039877035.1 Silurus lanzhouensis
GAAGTTCAGGTGTGAATAGTGGATTGTGATTGGCTGGAAGTTCAGGTGTAAATAGTGGATTGTGATTGGCTGGAAGGAGTTCAGGTGTGAATAGTGGATTGTGATTGGCTAAAAGTTCAGGTGTGAATAGTGGATTGTGATTGGCTGGAAGGAGTTCAGGTGTGAATAGTGGATTGTGATTGGCTTGAAGGAGTTCAGGTGTGAATAGTGGATTGTGATTGGCTTGAAGGAGTTCAGGTGTGAATAGTGGATTGTGATTGGCTAAAAGTTCAGGTGTGAATAGTGGATTGTGATTGGCTGGAAGGAGTTCAGGTGTGAATAGTGGATTGTGATTGGCTAAAAGTTCAGGTGTGAATAGTGGATTGTGATTGGCTGGAAGGAGTTCAGGTGTAAATAGAGGATTGTGATTGGCTGGAAGGAGTTCAGGTGTGAATAGTGGATTGTGATTGGCTGAAAGGGGTTCAGGTGTAAATAGTGGATTGTGATTGGCTGGAAGGAGTTTAGGTGGTAGGAGTGGATTGTGATTGGCTGGAAGGAGTTCAGGTGTAAATAGTGGATTGTGATTGGCTGGAAGGAAGTTCAGGTGTGAATAGTGGATTGTGATTGGCATTCAGGTGTGAATAGTAGATTGTGATTGGCTGGACGGAGTTTAGGTGTGAATAGTGGATTGTGATTGGCATTCGGGTGTGAATAGTGGATTGTGATTGGCTGGAAGGAGTTTAGGTGGTAGGAGTGGATTGTGATTGGCTGGAAGGAAGTTCAGGTGTGAATAGTGGATTGTGATTGCCATTCAGGTGTGAATAGTAGATTGTGATTGGCTGGACGGAGTTTAGGTGTGAATAGTGGATTGTGATTGGCATTCAGGTGTGAATAGTAGATTGTGATTGGCTGGAAGTTCTGAGTGTTGAACACGCAGGTAGTTTGCGTTTGTCAGTTAAATCTAAATGAATGCGCTACTTTTAAACACCTGTAACCATAGTAACATCCAGATTTCCTCATGACCCTACTGAGCTCCATGGAGGAGTTTTGCGTGTGGTGAAATTTCCAATCGAGTCGAAACACAAGATAAATTTTTTCAACCTGGAGAAGAAAACGTTTAAATTAGAAACAGGAAAACAGCACCAGGAGTTCACTTCAACAGCTTCATTATTAATCTTTCACTTTGTATTAAATCTACATGTAAATAAATGTCATTGTCCTGCACTATTTTATCTGTGTGTGTGATTCGGAGCAGCAGAATTGAAGATGTAATGAGTCGTATATAAAAGAATGAAAATGAAGCGTTATTTTGATCCATTCAGTCAGTTTTAATCTGCAAACATCAATAGCAGCTTGAACACCTCAATGCTGAGAAGTGACCATGGTATTAGGTGATATTTCACAGCTTACACCATTATAATGTATCAAGTTCTTCACCTCTGCATCATGAACCAACATCCTGTAACATCCCACATCTGAGTATCAATTAAATAATCAAATGTGCACAATAACACCTTTTCCAAAACCTTCCCCTTTTACTCAATATTTTCCCAGTCGGTTGTTAAATTTGCATAATTTTTGTTTATGTTATTTAGCGTTTTGTTCACTTTTTTCTTTGGAATTGTTAACAAGCAGGAAGTGGAAAGCAGGAAACTCAGAGCCAAGCACACGGTGATGTCTGAAAACTTTCAGGAGCTGAGAGGTTCATGTTTTATTCAGCAGAGTGTAAGTGACAGAATGAAGCCGTTACACAGTGCTCGCGGATGAAACCTGAATCTCCAGAGTGGCCAGTTGGATGGAAAAATCATTGCAAATGTTTGCTTCAACAATTTTACAGGCGATAATAATCATGCATGTTTTTTCAACCTGGTGTAGAAACTTTATCCTTAAAACTTTAGCTTCGAAACCTAAAACCCTAAAGTACAGACTGTAAACCTGCGAGCTACAGATGCCTTTTACTGTAACGCTCAGAATCATGAAAGCAACAGATATCGCTCCATTTACGGCAGACAATATTATCCAGAGCGACTTACAATTATCTTGTTAATACAAAGGATTAAGGGCCATACTCAGGGGCCCAGCAGTCGCAGCTTGGTGGTGCTGAGATATGAAGTCATAACCTTCTGATCAGAAGTCTACAGGTACTCTAGTGTATGAGTTCAAATATATTCAGCTGCGTGAATTCATTCGTTTTTCCCATAATCTGTGCATCATTTCTTTGTTGTCTCAGACGTTTTTAAAGTGAAGCCACTTTCTGCTCTGTCCAAGCCTTCAGCTGACTGCGAACGAGGTCGTAATAACAAAATGAACAATGATGAAGAAGACTAGGGAGTGAAATGGGTCTGATGCAGAATCGTAATGAAGATTTACGGCCAATTGTTTGTGGACCATAAGATTGCTATGTGCTTCTTTTTGAACATCTAGTCTCCATTTGCTGTTATAATAACCTCCACTTTGTATGGGAAGATGTTCCACCAGATAATTTTGTGGACTCATTCAGCCACAAGAGTGTTAGTAAAGTCAGGTAATGATAGCGGTGAGAAGGTAAGAAGGCCTGGGGTGCAGTCAACATCCACATTCATTCATGTTCACCAGAGTTGGAGCTCTATAGCAGAAGATCTTCCACTCCAACCCATGGAAAGCAGATCTTCATTGAGCTGGTTTTGTGCACAGGTTAGAACAGGTTTCAGGTTCTTCAAGTTCAAGTAAAGCGAAAAAATTGGTGTTCCTGCATCCAGAGACGTCCTGTACAATCATGTGCCTCCAACTTTTTGTAACTTTGTGTAACGGATGGAAAAGCCAGGTGTCCCAATACTTTTGACAATACAGTGAATTTATTCGATTTGTTCGTGTGCAATTTTTGTCCCTTTTTGATTGCTATTGTATTTGAAAGTTCGCTTGTCGCTCTTCACTTTCTCTTCACATCTTCAGGAAATGTTTCCTTCACCAATCTATCCATCACGAAAACAGAAGCAAAGCTGCGTATCCCAACATGCCGCAGTGCTCTCAAGGTGCCCTCAGCATGTTTGCTCTTCTTCTCTTAGATTTTAACTGATGTGAGTCTGAGCATCATGAAGGAAAAAAATCTCCTCTGTGAATTTTAGCAGCTCATTAATAAAAATAAACACGTAATCTCTGAGGTCTCGTTTCATCCAGCCTTCAGTCATGCCGTCATGCTGCCGGAGAGATGGAGCTGTGGCTGTTTTTTCTTCCTCCACACACGTTTTCTTTGTAAAAACGCTTCCCAATTTCCCTCTGGATGCAACACTAATTGTCTCATTAACGATTTTTACCCCGACAAGATTTACGACTTTTTGAAAGGAGCTACAGTGGGGTCTGAACGTCAGAGACCTGCAGCAAAAATACATTTTTGCTTCATTTTGTTGCCAAAAAAAAGGAATCAATGCGAAATTTGATGCAGTTGATATTATTCAAGAATAGATTAGATCTGTTTTTATCCCTGAGCAGAAAAACTGCATCATTAACCAGATTTCTCATTACAAACTGCAGCAAGTGTTGCGGGAGGTATTTTCCAGACTCTTCATTACACCTTTTTGTCTTTACTGCTCATATTTTTACTGTACTGCAGTGTTATAATACTGTAAATATCCAGTGAAGACAGATAATAATCTGTTCTGTTTCTGGGACTAAACGATCCTCTGTTCTGTGGGTAAACTCTGTGGTCCTTGTACCCATATCTGAAAATCTGAGGTGTCTACCTGCATGTCCTCCCTCACCACATCCATAAACCTCCTCCTTGATCTTCCTCTTTTCCTCCTTCCTGGTGTCTCCATCCTCAGCATTCTCCTACTGATATACCCCATGTCCCTCCTCTGCACATGTCCAAACCATCTCAATCTTACTTCCCTCACCTTGTCTCCAGAACGTCCTACATGCACTGTCCCTCTAATAAACTCATTTCTAATCCTGTCCATCTTCGTCACTCCCAATAAACATCTCAACATCTTCAGCTCTGCTACCTCCAGCTCCACCATACACTTACATTACATGAGCAACTCTCGGGTTAACAACCTTGCTCAGGGACCCAGGAGTGAAAGCTTGGTGTAGCTGGGATTTAAACTCATGACCTTCCTATACAAAGTGAAATTGCCTTAACACTAGACTACCACCTCTCAATACAACTATACAACAACTATTATTTAATAGGACAAGTTCACTAAAGGTAATAAGGTCCTAGTGCTGATGCTTGAGGTTAACTTGACATAAGTATATTACCTGAACTAGCACTGGTTTATTAAAGGCAGACAGGTCCTAGTACCCATTTCTGGTGCTTAATAGCAAGGTGTATCAGGTGATAAATTAACGGTTAATGTAAGGTAAAAAGGTCCTAGTACTTATACTTGTAGTTACCATGACTAGAATATATTCCTGAAGCAGCATTGGTTCACTAAAGGTATACAAGTTTTAGTGCCCTTATTTTAGGTTGCAGTGGCAAGATGTTTCAACTAGAGACTAGAATATTATCTGAAGCAGTACTAGTTGAAAAAAATGTCCTACGACCCAAACTTGGGGTTACAGTTGGAAAGAGTTACCATGAATAGCATGATTTTTAGAAGATATCAGAAAAAAACAAATCAATGATATCTCTCTAAAGAAAACAAGTTCTAGGGATTGCAATAGCAAACTATCAGGTAGAAAAGAGAGAGTTCATGAAATGGTAATTAAATTCTAGAACCAATAATTACTTGTGGATATCAGCTAATTTTACCCTGAGAGTTTCCTGAGTGTCAACTTTGTCTATGCCTCAAGGAGTAACTACCCTAAAAGGTACCCTCAAGAGCACCAGTGCCTGTTCCCCCCCCCCGAAAGTGTGAGAAGGATACAAAAGCTCTGCTGTAATGTTGGACGAGTTTCACAGATGACTCAAACGTGTCCTGCTGACTGACTGACTTTGTGTTGAACTATAAAAGGCAGAATGATCTGGCATCTCCAAAGCATGTGGAGCTGGAGGAGTACCAAAGTCTGGCATTGTTGGTACAATATCAAAGACTGATATACTGCTGCTCATGCCATGAGATCCAATTGGTCAAGATTCTATCTGAGCCGTTTATGGGATGCTGAGATGTTCAGTGCACGAGTTACAGATGGTTCTAAATTCTGTGGAAATGATAGGAATGATCATAAATCCAAACCTTTGACTCGAATGATTTCTGAAGCCAATCCCTTGATACAACATGGTTCTCCAGTCAGCCTTAATTTCCATTTCTGATCAGGAAACTGCAAATTTCTTTTAGCAATTCTTCTCTATCTTACTTGTTTTATGCCGACTTTTTTTATTTCCAACTTCTTTCAGCACAGCTAAATTTATTTTCTTTGTTTTTGTGGCTTTTCACCAAACAATTCTTACAAAATAAACCCTTCAAAGATCAGTTTATGGCAGCCCCCAGTTTTTCCCTGCCTCTGGATAACTCATATATTTGGTTTTCTACAGCCAAAATGTACATTCTCTTTTTATTGAATGGTGCACTGACCTGCAGAATTGTACCTTCTGGGTTAATTTGATTGATTTGGATGGCGTTTTCATCAACACCTCCTGTTTTCTATAGAAAACACTCCTAATATAGTGTGGGATTTTAGTTGGTCCATTAGTAACTGAATTTCCCCGAGGCGGAGTATGTGCATGATGCATAGCCAACGATACAGTTTATTAAAGATATATGAAAGACATATGATGTCGCTAATGATGCAATGCGATTCCCCACATTATGATGCAGTGCGATCTGATTTCCATTCGATTCAACACGATGCAATTTAATGCAATGCAATGCAATGGAAAAATATGAGGCTCTGCAATTTAATATGGTACAGAAAGTTCACTTTTATTTCTAAAATTTATTTCTTTTAATTCTAACGAATGGCCCTTTCACAAATGAAATTAAACCAGACTTTCTTTTCCTGTTCTGTCTCCAGGAAGATGCAGCTCTACCTCTGCCATGTTAATCTCTATTCCATGTGACTCTCTGGACACGTCTTTTATGCCGATGCAAAACGGTAAATCTTTCCGTCCCCACCCCAGGCATGAACGGGTGCATGGTCTTGTGTGAATACCTGCCTCATGATTAAGGACGTCTCCTTGGGTGTAAATGAGTAGTATCATCTGAATAGAACTTAAGTCTAAAGTAAGATCTGAATTCCCAATTCAATTACCAATGTGTACAAATTCTTATTTTTAACAAATTCTCTTTTACGTCTGGTTCCTTTCCAGGTTCTCTTCTTAAATCATCTCCTCATGACTGTCACATCTGGGTCATTCATTGGAGTTCTAAATCCACACCTGGATTTCTGTCTCTTTTGTGAGAGAAATGAGAAAGGATACTCAGAGAATCCACCACTACACTGTTACATTTCATAAATCCGCCCACTGCTTTCCACACATCCTGAACTCAAAAGTCCTACCTGACACTGACCTTCTAATGGGCTTGTTACCAGTTTGCACCTCGCTAAAAGGCAAAAAAAAAAAACTTAAAAAAAAGCTGCACCTTTGGCCTAATGAGTGATCATTAGTGAGACTGACCAGGACAGCAACTCTCAGGATACACGCCGTCTCTATTTCCTCCAGCGAGGCTCTTCTAATGATGTGCTAAAGAGGTTTCCTCTACGCTTGTTGGATCTGGCAGCTTTTAAAAGAACCTCAAGAGCGTTTTTTTTTTTTCTTCACACAATGAGCCTGCCCCAATTTTCTCTTATTTTTTCTTGTAAACTATACACATACTGTAAAAATAAGAGAAGGATCTTTGTCAGTGATGGATTATGGGGGTGGAGCATCGCAATGAGGACAAAGAAAGGAAACAATTAGTCGACAAAAAAAAAAATTAAGATGCCAAATTGTCAGACAATGGCCCCGACCTTAATACTACTCCTTCAAGGTCAGAATCGAGCGTAACTCAATTAGCAATTCATCCATTTTAGAATCCATTTTAGAATCCATCTACATTGATTTATTAAATACTGCTCACAAACTGGTTTGAAAGCGTTCAGCTCCCGATACTGAGAACTGGTCACATGTCTAAAAACTCTGTCCCTGTGTAAGTGTAAGCCTCTCATTAAACAAACCCCGCCCCCAAGAAAGAGAACTCCATCCCCAAGAGTGAAAACCTATATATTAGACAAACTCCACCCACAGAAATGAAAATGTCTCTGTATTAAACAATCTCCACCCCCAAAAGTGAAACGTCTCTAATTATAAAAACTCCACCCCCGAGAGTGAGAACAATCATATATTAGACAAACTCCGCCCACAGGAGTGAGAACGTCTCTGTATTAGACAAACTCCGCCCACAGAAGTGAGAATGTCTCTGTATTAGACAAACTCCGCCCACAGAAGTGAGAATGTCTCTGTATTAGACAAACTCCGCCCACAGAAGTGAGAACGTCTCTAATTATAAAAACTCCACCCCATGAGTGAAAACATTTTGTATTAAACTAACTCCGCCCCAAGAGTTAAAATGTCTCTAATTAAGCAAACTCCGCCCCAAGAAAGAAAACATCTCTGTATTAGAAAAAAAAAGCCAGCAGAAGGGAAAACATCTCTAATTAAAAAAAACTCCGCCTACAAGAAAGAGAACATCTCTGTATTATAAAACTCTGCCCCAAGAGTAAAAACGTGTCAGTATTAGAGAAGCTCCGCCCCCGTGAGTGAGTGAACACGTGAGTGAACAGTCCTTACGTCTGTAGCTACATCCAAAGTTTGAATAAAATCTAATAATCAATTAATCGAAGCCGAAAGAAAGAAAGAAAATCAATTAATCCAGGATCAATTTATAATAAAATTTGATTTATTTAACAAAATATTGCTCACAGATATTCCGATTTTTCTTCAGCATGGTGCAGCAGGTTCACGTCTTTCGGCTCGCTCTGAAGCTCCTGCGATAACGATTAGAGCCGTCAATCATGAAATTAGGACTGCCAGTTCGAGGCGAGATCTTGCTTCTTCTGTCATCAGCTGTCCATCACCGTCACAGCATTTGGCATAGGAAATACTCTGAGCAACACGCAGAGAAGACTCGGGACTGACCAGCAGCGTCATCTTTATCTACAAGGTTCAACACGGATCAGTTATGCTCCTGAGAGACTTCTCCTCTACACTCAGAACTCCGTGATGCTTCTCTCTGAAACTAGATGCATGAATTCCCTTTTCGAGTTCGAGCGCATGTTTTCTTAATGGATACTCAAATGAGTAGTCACTCAGAGACGTCATGGAAGGTAGAAGCTCAGTGAGTAAGATGCTGGACTTTTGATCAGCAGTTCAAGGGTTCAAATCCCATCTGGGCCCTTGAGCAAGGCCCTTAACCCTCAATTGTTCAGCTGTATTACTGAGATGACTGCAAGTCACTCTGGATAAATGGACACAATTATACACTATATGGACTAAAAGTATTTGGACACCTGACTTTTGCAGCCATATGTGGTTCTTCAGCAAGCAATGAGCACAATGTTGGAGACACACAATTGTATCAGATGACTTTGGATACAAGAGCATTATATTTACCCTTCATTTGAACAAGGAGTCCCAACCCTGTTCCTAGCATGACAAAACCCCAATGTACAAAACCAGCCCCATGAAGATCTGCTTTACATGGTTTAGAGAGGAAGATCTTGAGTGGCCTGCTATAGAGCTCCAACCTGATTAAACACCTTTTTGGGATGAATGTGAATGCTGACTGCACCCCAGGCCTCCTCACCTTCTCATCTACATCAGTACTTAACTTGAGGCTGATAAACACAGATGTCCACAAACACACTCCAAAATCTAGTGGAACATCTTCCCAGAAGAGTGGAAGGAATTAGAAGAGCAAATCGGGACTAAATGTGGTACGCGATGCTCAAAAAGCACATACCGTACTGATGACCTGGTGTCTGAAAACTTTTGGCAAAATCATTTATTAATTTATTAACATAATACTATTATTATTAATAATGACCAAAAACAATTTTTTTTAAAGAAACGTCTTAAAATTATGACACTGAGTTTCATCCTCCTTTCTTTTCCCATCGAAAAATAACAGAACAGTGGACACGCGGTGTCTTAACTGATGTCCGAATTGTTGCTCGTTGAGGATTTCAGAGCCAGAGGTGAGCAGACGTGAGCTTTTATGGATGGTGTGTATGAGAAAGGCGTGAGGCTGCTGTTGATCACCCGAGCTGTGGGTGTCACTGATTGACTCATTGATTTGTATCTGGCCAGGAGCAAATAGTGAAAATAAAATTCCTATCACGGTTTAGTCAGACTGTCATTTTTGCTCTATTAGCGCTGCGTCTGATATTTTTCATTAATTTCGGAGTGTGTCAGAGTCTGTTTACCAAACGAATACACACGGGAGACCGAGGAGGCAGACGAAAGATAAAGGGAATGTTTGACTTTTCGGCCTTTCGTGCCAAGCAAATACGGACGATGGAGTCGGGTGGACGTGACAGAAATATCAAGATCACACGTACATACATGTATTCACAAGACTGAAGCTTTGTGTGTGTGTGTGTGTGTGTGTGTGTGTGTGTGTGTGTGTGTGTGTGTGTGTGTGTGCGTGTGTGTTCTTCCTAATCAACCTTTAAGAAAACTGTAAAGCCACCAAATACACCATTGTGCCCTCTCTTTTCCTCATGTCTCACTCCATCATTTCTCTCGTCTCTTCATCACTCTCCAGGGTGCATCCTCTCTCTCTCTCTCTCTCTCTCTCTCTCTCTCTCTCTCTCTCTCTCTCTCTCTCTCTCTCTCTCTCTCTCTCTCTCTCTCTCTCTCTCTCTTTCTCTCTCTCTCTCTCTCTTTCTCTCTCTCTCACACTATGGAGTGCACCACCAGCGTCTCCATTCTCCATTAGGACGCTCTCTTGCTGAGGACATAAGGACTTCAGGATGGATCACGGGAACAGAATGAACAGCAAAGGATGCCCTCAAAGAAAACTTACGACTGAGTGGACACAGAGGTGTGAGGGATGGAGGCTAATGGAAGCCTCGAGTAGAGCCGAGATTGTGGCCCATTTCATAACAATAATGATACTTTCATGAGCGTGTTAACAGCAGGGACGTTGTAGAGCTAATTAAAAAATATCTACATGCATTGTGTTTGAAGCCGATATTTGTGCCGGGAGAATTTTTCACTGTACTTCATTTCCATTTGGGGAGACTTTTACTGTAACTTCACTACATTTCAAAGTCAAATATTTGACTTTTTACTCAAATAAATAGTTTTGCAGAACATTTAGAGAGGAATAAATGATGAGGAAACTCCAGACTGGAGCTCACCACAACACATGTGACTTCATTTACACCATTTTATTTAAAAAGGTTTTGTGTTCATGATGATTGTAACAGAAATCAATGTGTTTGAGTCATTAATCTCATTCTATTAATAGATCAGTGTGCTGAGAGTCACATTCGAGTCTTTACACAGAAACTGAGGTGATTAAGTGAAGAGTCTTGTGATAAAAATGATCACAGGAACATTAGAGTTATAATAAATCACTACTTTGGATGCTTAAGTTCATTTGGAGGCAAAAACTTTTGTATTTTAACTCAAGTGAAAGTTTAAAGGGACATTTTACTTTTACTGCAGTCACATTTTACTGAGTTTCTACTTTAACTACATGCTTTAGAATCAAGAGAAGGTATTTATTTTATAAGTATTTATTTGATATGGAGGAATTATTTTACAAATATTTGACAGAACATTTAAGCATCAACTGTAGAGAAATACAGTACAATACAGCAATACAAGAGCTAGTACATGTGTACTTCATGATCATTGATGGCCTTTCATGGATTATTCTACAATGTGGTGCCATTGTAGGTCAATTACTGAAACAAACAAGGGTTAATGTGCTGTCGATTCATACTCTCAGAGCACAGGACAGGGGCAGCTCAATGCTGTACTGAAGGTCATGTGTTAAAATCCCCCTACCACTAAACTGCCACTGTCGGGCCCTTGAGCAAGGCCCTTAACCCACGTGGCATTGGAAATTGGACATGTCCAGCATTTGTTATAATTACAACAAAATTATTTATTTGCGATTAATCTCATGATTGTCATTAAGGTAACATATTTAATCGCAACTTAATCGCACATTTTATCTGTTTTAAATGTACCTTAAATTAATAAATCTCAAGTGTTTAATACTCTAATCAACATGTACAAATATTGATGCTTTATGCAAATGTTCATTATTAGTAAAACCAAACTAAATGTTTGAAAGTAATTTTGGTGTTTTAAATGACGTTAATCATCAGGACACCAAAAAGAACGTTTGTTATGTTTCCACACGGACGGTTTTAATTGCCGGATGTGTGCGTCATGGCGGATTTTGGTTAAAATTTGAGTTATTTTTTATGGATTTTTTTCTGAGTAAAGAAAGGACGTTGTGAATAAATGAGTGTTGCGTTCTTTTATATTTATTTATATTTTTTATAAAAATTGTCAAACAGATTGCACGCTGCGTTAATCGCGCGTTAATTAAACGAGTTCCGTTAAAATGTGTTTGCGTTAACGCATTATTAACGTGTTCATTTTGACAGTTTTAATTATAATACAATATGAGTTATACAATTTTAGTTTGTATAACTAATATGGAACTGTGAGACAGCGATAGAAAGGTCGGTTGTAATCTATGCACTGGTTATTGTGAGATGGTTATCAGCCCAAATGCAGGACAAAATACTCGCAGACCAATTACAAATTAATACAGGTTCCTCCAGGGAAATATAGAATAAATATAGTCATGCTGTTGAGGGACCAATTCAAAGGCATTAAAAACCCATTGTATTACTTATGTAGATAACATAGTCTGAACTCAATCCTGATTAGATTGTATTTGAAATGTGATATGGACCAGAACCACACAAAATTCTGATACACAATCAGGGCCATTTTAGAAGCTGAAAGATTTTGACCCATAAATCATCCATATTTCTGCTGGACGTCTCAGATTTTTGCTGGTTAATAAGGAAAATCCTGGCAAAGTTAAAAGGCTTAATTCATGTCCCAACCAATGAAATCCCTCACTCTAAATGAGTGCATTATTATCTGCGAATCCTCAAACGACAATTACTTGCATCAGCATTTCAGTCCTGCTCCTTAACACTCTTTCATCTGCACACAGCTGATTAGCGAGGCTTTCTGAGGTTACAGCAGACCGCGAGAGCCAGAAATTCATTTAAATATGCAGAATACATGTGAAAGTGAAAGATCTCATGGACTAAAAAATCTGATCGAGGTCAAAGCTAAGGTTTCTGAGTATTACTAATGCCCCAGATCAGAATGATTGACAATGAACCTCGTTATCCAATTAGGCAGGTCTTGTTCCTTAATCGACAGATTCAGCTGACATCTCAATAATGATGTTTTAATTTGAGTTGCATGCTGAAATGGAACAATGAGGAATATTTTCTACTATTGTGCTCACATAAGCCAAAGGCACATTTATTGTATAAGTTACAGTAAAGGAAATATCGACTCTCCTCACGTAGCAGCTGCTGGATATTAGCTGCTAGTTAGTTCATCTCCATCAGGCTAAATAGTACATTTTGTATTTTAACCAATTTGTTGTACAGGATCTCAGGAGCAGTGTATGACCTCAGTAGGATCTATGGAAAGTCATAGTAGAACGATTACAAATCATATCTTGGGTCATTGTGAAATGTATATAGGACAAATCTAAAGTCAGGACAGATCTAAAGCTAATACAAAGATATTATAAGACCATCATAGAACCTGTGAAGTCATTGAAAAACCTATAAAGGGTTATGTTATAGCCAGTACTAGATCTGTATGTAGGGCCATTGTAGGTCACTGTAGTACAAATGTGGCATCTATGTAGGGTCACTGTAGGGCAAATGTAAGACCTGTATAGAGCAATTGTAGGACAAATATAAGATATATTTAGGGCCAGTGTAGGACAAAAGTAGTATCTATGTAGGGCCAGTGTAGGGCAAATGTAGTATCTATGTAGGGCCAGTGTAGGGCAAATGTAAGACCTGTATAGAGCAATTGTAGGACAAATATAAGATATATTTAGGGCTAGTGTAGGGCAAATGTAGTGTCTATGTAGGGCCAGTGTAGGGCAAATGTAGTGTCTATGTAGGGCCAGTGTCGGGCAAATGTAGTGTCTATGTAGGGCCAGTGTAGGGCAAATGTAGTGTCTATGTAGGGCCAGTGTAGGACAAATGTAGTATCTATGTAGGGCCAGTGTAGGGCAAATGTAGTGTCTATGTAGGGCCAGTGTAGGACAAATGTAGTATCTATGTAGGGCCAGTGTAGGGCAAATGTAGTGTCTATGTAGGGCCAGTGTAGGACAAATGTAGTATCTATGTAGGGCCAGTGTAGGGCAAATGTAGTGTCTATGTAGGGCCAGTGTAGGGCAAATGTAGTATCTATGTAGGGCCAGTGTAGGGCAAATGTAGTGTCTATGTAGGGCCAGTGTAGGACAAATGTAGTATCTATGTAGGGCCAGTGTAGGCAAATGTAAGAAATATCTATGTAGGCAGTGTAGGCAAATGTAGTGTCTATGTAGGGCCAGTGTAGGACAAATGTAGTATCTATGTAGGGCCAGTGTAGGGCAAATGTAGTGTCTATGTAGGGCCAGTGTAGGACAAATGTAGTGTCTATGTAGGGCCAGTGTAGGACAAATGTAGTATCTATGTAGGGCCAGTGTAGGGCAAATGTAGTGCATGTAGCATGTAGTCTATGTAGGGCCAGTGTAGGGCAAATGTAGTGTCTATGTAGGGCCAGTGTAGGGCAAATGTAGTGTCTATGTAGGGCCAGTGTAGGGCAAATGTAGTGTCTATGTAGGGCCAGTGTAGGGCAAATGTAGTGTCTATGTAGGGCCAGTGTAGGACAAATGTAGTATCTATGTAGGGCCAGTGTAGGGCAAATGTAGTGTCTATGTAGGGCCAGTGTAGGGCAAATGTAGTGTCTATGTAGGGCCAGTGTAGGGCAAATGTAGTGTCTATGTAGGGCCAGTGTAGGACAAATGTAGTATCTATGTAGGGCCAGTGTAGGGCAAATGTAGTGTCTATGTAGGGCCAGTGTAGGGCAAATGTAGTATCTATGTAGGGCCAGTGTAGGGCAAATAAAAGATCTTTGAAGGGCTATTGTAGGACATATGTAGCATCTATGTAGGGCCAGTGTAGGGCAAATGTAGTATCTATGTAGGGCCAGTGTAGGGCAAATAAAAGATCTTTGAAGGGCTATTGTAGGACATATGTAGCATCTATGTAGGGCCAGTGTAGGGCAAAATTTGGATTTATGTAAGGTGACTATAGAACAAATAAAGGATCTACTGTACAGTATAAAGGGTCACTGTAGGACAAATATAAGATCTATGTAGGGCCATTGTAAGATGCATAAAAGATCAATGTAATCCACTGTAAGACAAATGTAAGGTCTATGTAGGGTCATTGTAGCACAAATGCAGCATCTCCTTGGAGCCATTGTGGGAAAAATTTACATTCTGTACAAATGTATTTTGTGAGACATTGTGGGACAAATCCAGTGTGACAATTTGGAGGCAAATGTATGGAACCCTACTTAGGGTCATTATGTACAATTTAAGACTCATGACGATATAAGGCCAATGTCTGATCTATGTAGGGACATGAGAGCTGAAGATTTGGCTAGAATTAAAAGTAGAATCATTTTTAAGGAAACTTTACATTGGGCCGTAAAAAGATGTCATTTGGCCTCTTCTCCTTACATCATAACACCCTGCTTTAAATATTAAACTGAATTTCTGCAACTGTCGAGATGATAAATGTGAACAATGCTGTGGTTAATGTAAACGGATAGAATGGTCTTGAAAATAGAAAGATTTGCGTGTAATGCTCCTCTGATGGTCCGAAGCTGCCACAGATAATCCACCGCTTGTACTGATGTAATGTTTGGCAATGTTTGGCTTACAGAAAGAAAGCTGTCTGTGGAGGTGTGATGGCCAAACCACTCCAAGTTGACTGAGCGATATTGAGCGTGATGGACGTTTTGAAAGCGTTTCATCATGAAGACATCAATATGGCCTC